>JBAHVQ010205514.1:1777-12658 GCA_036872915.1 Nanipora kamurai
ATAACCCAGTGACAACCTACGCAGTGAGATATCTGCTCATGATTAGCTCCAAGTGACCCTCGAAGTTGCCACAAACAAATGCACTAAGACGACAATCGTGAGGCACAAAATTGCATGTGCAAACCGGCAGGTAACCACAAAAAAGCTAAACTAATGACATTACACTCAAACCGTAAATTAAATGTCTTAACTTCAGCCCAGCCATAACTGAACTGCAAGATAAAATCACCCCATCGAAGAAGTTAAAGTTGCTAAATTGCGCTGAGCAACTTTCGATCAGTATCTCAATTGACCTTTCGGAAGTCTGGTTATCACAAAGCTGACATTGCATCATGGGACTGTTTGTAGGAACGAGTCTTTTGTTAGCGTCCCTAAAATCAGTTCCACGATGCACTACAAACCTGCTTATTACCAACTTTGGAATGGCAAATAGGAATCGTGATATTACTACCAACTCTAGACTTTACCTTCTTAAACGTATGCACATTAAATTTATCCGTTTATTTCGAACACAATTCTGTTATCCTTTAACTTACGCTCATTTACTCAATTGCTGCACCATTTAGGGTGATGTCAACAAAGATCTAATAAATTACTTAAACAGAAACGATAAACGGGTTGTTGACTGCAAAAAAAACAAGATAACGAGTAACTGACATTTCGAACGATGTCCCTTCGTCCGAGTAAGTTACTAGTAGTAATAGGTTTCTCGTATCAACCAATCATTCCATTCCTCAACTATTATAACTCGCCGTAATATTTAGTTAACCTTATCTACCAAGTTTGCATATTGTGAACACTTCGTCATTCCAACGAAGTTACAAAGTTACAAGAACGAGTTAAGTTACAAAAACGATCCATTCAATTGAAAAAATTCTGTCAGTTCAAATGGGTTGTAAATCAGAACCTATTTGTATTGAGAAAAATTGTCGTAGTTTTCAGCTCTGTTGTTTCCTTTAAGATTAATCTAAGGTCTTCTCAATCGATTTGAATCATATCAGCGAATTTTATTCTGCAAGTTGGACGTGCGGTTAATGATTAGTTGTATTTGTTATACATCTTAAATTCTTATCTTTCAGTTACTTTGTGATTTGTGTTATGAGAGCCATTAGGTACAATTCCTGAAAAGGTAAGAGAGGCGCAACTAGAGGAAGGGTTGGGAAAAGTAAAGTTCCTTTACTTATACTAGATAACCTATCAGCTAAACTGTGCTGTTCTCCATTGAGGTCCAGTAAAGGTCATCCCTGATGGGTCCAGTGTTACTACAGGAGGAAACCGGAGTACCCGGAGAAAAGCTACCATGTTAATTTGGTAGAGTCAAATGGGACAACACTCTTCTCGCATGTGACGAGGTTCGTCATATGTACTACCTGAGCGGAAGTCACGATATGGTAATAATGATTACTGTTCAGTATTTAGTATTTCCATCATCATTATTATATCGTAACTTCCGCTTAGGCAGTACATATGACGAACCTGCACCTTAGTTCATAATCTGAGTCTTGGTAACTCAATGGCTAGAGCGTCTCACTGGTCACCTGAAGGTTGCGGGTTCGATTCCCGTATAGGGATCAGAAATCGTCTTTCTGAGGTTACGAGTTTGATGAAAGTTTGTTGGTCGTTTGATATATACAAAGCTGCCATATTAACCAGATTAGTGTTCAGCGTTTAGTATATTTGCTTTTCTTAATTGTTCAGAATGAAAGTAAAACACTTCGGTAAAACGCCACAAATTCAAACGTGTTCTCGTAATTTTAAATTATACTGCAGTAAAGACATAAACTACTTAATGACCTCCCTTGTTCGGTCTGTACTAGTAAAATATCGGAGTTCTGTCTTAGAACGTACCTCGACTCGTTGAGCTGATCTCGATCCAGCCTTAAAAACATCAGTCTGACAGCTCGGTCAATAAGTAGTAATTATTATCATCATCATCATCATCATCATCATCATCAACCTCATCATCATCGTATTGTAGTTGTTATCCCTTCGCTCGTCCGTTCGTTCTTAATTTCCGGCTTCCTTTGTTTATTCGTTCACATGTTTGTTTGTTCGTTTAATTGTTTATTAGTTATTTAATTTAAGGATATAAAAACCATGTGCATCTTTTAAGACAACCAATGCTACTAAGAGATGGCCTGAAAAATAGCATAATTCATGTTTAATGGATAGAGATTACTTTCTTTACCTGAATGCCCCATAATTGTCGTATCGAAAATTAGTTCCTGGGATTACTGCAAATCCTTGTTTACATGGTTTTCTAAGACAGTTGTTCATCAGTTTCTATATATATATAAAATTACATGAAAACCAAATCTAGTCTAAATTAATACAGAAGTGGACTATTCACTTGCATCTTCTTTCGATTTCAGAAGTAAAAAGTTACTTGTTATGTTAATAAATAACTTGACAAACTGCAAAAAAGCCATGTACAATCAAGTAGGCAAAACTGATTAAGACATCTTACTCACCCAGCCAATGTCTGATGGATATGAGGGTCCAAATCGTGAACATTGAAAATTTCGTGTGACAATTTCCCTGGCAAGGAGATCTTTAACGTAAGTGATGTCTCCAATTCCAGGATAATGACTTGTGCAGCCACCTTTGTCAGCCATGAGAAGTTCGGCTAAACGACGTGGGGTGTTGAATCTATAAAGCCTGTAAATAGGAATAGAATAGACTTGAACTTTCTTGAAATATAAACCAGCTTTGCTTATTAGGGAGGGGAAAAAAAGGGAAATGCCTAGTTAACCTGCATGATAACATGTGTAATTACGTAAGAACTTTTAATCAGGAATTCAAAAACTTATTAATAATGAGGAAAACACAAAGGAAAATCATAACCGTGTCGTATCTTTATATGTGATAAAGATACGCTCGTTTTTCTTGTCAAATTTTCTCGGCTTAGAAAACATTAATTTTCAAACTTTCTTAGCAGATTGGCGTGTTGAGGGGTTTGTTTTTGAAGCCATTCAAAAAAACTCGTCGTCCGTGTTTTACATCCGATAAAACACTCCTACTCGTTTTTTAAATATTACTTAAAGGATAAAGTCAAGTGTTTCCCTCTAATGAACACCGTCCCCAAGAAATAGAAAGTTGTTCTTACCAGTTTGCATTACTATTCACAAAATTATTTGTTTTGGAAACTTGAACCCTGAATTCCAACATAGATACGTTGCCGAAAGTGCTTGACCAATGTGGTTTACCTTGAGGAGAAACCAGACTGGGGTTGGATGGCGCAGTCCATGATACAGGACTGTCGTTATAACCAACCAACATAAAACCACCTCCATCTGTGGTAACATCACACCAGACCTACAATGGGATATTAAAGAAATGAAGCATGATTTTGCACCATGGAGTTATGGATGTACGCTGGAAGTTGGGGGAGCACGAAAAAAGCATATGAGTTGCTCCAGGCGATGGCCGAGAGCAACTCAAGACTTTTATATGCTCTCCCAACTTCCAGCCTCCATCCATAACTCAATGGAGCACGCCAAATCATGAACCATTTTTTATAACATAGAATCAGTGCCAAACTAGCGGAAAAAAGTTTAACTTGAATGATTAAAAATTACTTTCTCCTTACGTAAGTCAAAAACTTGGAACAGAATGTTTGCCGCTCTTTTTCCCTTGCTCCATTGAGAAAGGGAACATGCACGGCAGCCCATCAGAGAAGGTGTCATATTACATCCTTTTTATAATAATAATTATCAAGTCAGTTTGAATTTTATAATTCGTTTCGTTAAAAAAGACATACTTTCGTCACTCTCTTCAGGCCAAAAGCTTTTATCCAGTAGAATCCACTCTTTGAATCACGTTTCTTTTGCACGATATCTGAACAATCGTCTGCTGGATTAAATCTCTCTCCCAAGGTAGGAACATCTTAAAAAGATCAAAAATTAACTTTTCCTTCCTTTTAGTTGGACTACTTTAATTGTTCAAAGTTTCCTTTTTTTTGGGACAGGATGCGAAAATTCCTTCATATCACTGTGACGTCACAACGGTTACTTCGTGGAAAACGACAGCGTACTGTGTTATTCAAATTAATCAATGTGGAGGGATGTGCTCTCATTACTTAAAATTAGTCGCAGCGTGTCTTACTGTTTGGTTGAGAGTGTTCTAGATGCGATTTTTAGGCAGAACATGTGACTTCACAGTGAATTCATCCTTCAAATACATTTCGCGTTCTGAAGGCCGTGAAAGTCATCTTTGGAGAGCTATAAAATCTTCTGCATTTCATATTTTTGAATTCTGGTTTTTATATATAGTGGTTAGGACACCTAACACTACAAAAACGTGGTATGAAAATTAATCAAAAGTTTGGCTTCATAAGTCCTTTAAAATATTGAAGTTTACTAAGATAGAATTGATTGATAGAATAGATTGGCTTGTATTTATTTCTCCTGAGATCATCTAGAAAGTGTGTGATGTTCTCCCACACAAGCAATTCCGTCTAGAAAAAAATCAATAACGATAGAGGACAAGCTCGTCCAACAACGCCAATAGGGAACTTTGGCGACGTTCACACGATGTCGGTACAATTTAAAAACGGCACAAAAAAACGATGGATAGGCGTTGCGTTCACACGGCACCGGATCGAAATGGTGTGAAAAGTTACTTCAACTGGAGCGGCTTGAAAACGAGTTGCTAGAAAGTGCGGTATAAAAAAGGTACGCTTGATGGTGTCGTGTAAAAAGTCTTGCAGTTATTTTTTTGACTTTTGTATGGTGTTCTATTAACTCCTCTCCCTCTGGCCCAGATCTAAATCACCCGTGTCGTCTGTCTTGAAAGAATTGGAAATTGTTTGGCGTTGGATGAGTTGTCCTGAAATTCAAACAGCTGTGTGTGAACGAAACACAACTCTACCGTTATGCTTTCGCCCTGATATCATGTGTAGCGCGGCAATATGGTGAAATCATTGTACGCTTTTCGTTCAAAACACCAAATTTTGCCCAGTTATAGCATTTCACTCTCTGATACATACCTGATATGCACCCATTACAATTTGTTTCAACGATTGACTGTTTTACAGATAGTAATTGTTTGTCATAAAGACCCCCCGCAGAGAATAGGAGCATAATAACATTACTATGCACATTAATATGATGACGCCAGCGGAGGTGGATCAAAAAGTGATCTACCTGGTTTACCGATAGTGGAATCCCTACTATTACTAGTACGTTTTATAAACTAAGAAGTCGGGCAACTAACAACTAATAACTATAAAACCTTTATATTTAAACCGGCAATATAATTTGAGGATTACTCAATGCTTGTCTATCTCGGTGGGTAATTTCAAACAGTTACACAACTTTTAAATTGGTCATAATGTTACTTGCCAGAATTGACGTCATCGCGTGTTTAATTTGCATATTGCAACAAATCGATCATCTTGAGAAGGAAAACAGATATCAAGGAACTCCATACACCATTCTCCTTTATTTTAAGGTTCTTTTAACAAAAACTGAGGTGACTTTAGAGGGTTGTGCTGTTTAAACTTTCATACAAGATGGAGTATATATGGCATAAGAAATCATGAAACAAAGTTTTCTTACTGTCTAACGCTCTCCAGATATATTTCCCACTGCTTTTCACGCAAATCAGCACCCTTTCATTTCCATCTCTGCCTGCTACAACTGCAGTCTTGCTTAATGTATTGTAGTGACATTTCCCAGGATCTTCGTTCCTGATCGTTACCCTTGCCTTGAGTGAAAAGATTTAAAAAGACTGCTTTAGTAAAGTGATGTGCACTACATATCGTACCTCCCAAATTGTCTACTTTGAAATATCGCATACTACGTGGTGAGAAAATTAAGTTTTTCTTATATGAAAGAACTCTTCAAAGTATAACGCAAGATCTTTTACAGTTGTTACATGTATCACCGGCTTCGTTCTTAAGGTCCTTGGCTAATTATTTTCAGCCAAGATTATTGTTAGTAACATGTATAGAGTCTACTTAGTTGTCGTGGGTCGTGGGTAAAAAGCCGTGGATCGTGGGTAAAGTCGTGGGTAAGAAAATACGACAAAAACACCTCTTCAAAAGACTTTCGCATTTTTTCCCTTTTAGAGTAACTTGCAATGATTGAACACAAAACTTATTTTGGCCCCTTTAGCAAGTCTAATTAAGTAATGTTTGCGAACAGTCGGTGGTGTAAATAATCGCTTCGCTTTGTAATTGTATTTTTGAGTACATGATGACTATATCGTTTTAAAACAGAAATAATACAGAATTTCACGAAACCATGCCAACTGTATGACGTTCTCTTAACTGTTTTTTAGTTCAACTATACTTTGCCTTGGCAATAAGATACCTTATCTATCGCCAAGTTATAGGGGTCAGCGCAAAATACGGGCGAAGGGCGGTATAGCTCTATAGCGACGCTTTCAAAACTGCAGAATTAAAATCTGGTTTTCCCATGCAAGTGGTGAAGGATTTATTGTGTCCCATAACCAATTATGCACAATACGTATTACGCATCTTATATTTTAAATCTCGCGACCTTACTTTTTGTTTGCATTTATTTACATACAGTCTTATTCAGCAAGCACTGCGCTTAACGTTGTCTTGCCCACATGTGCGCATTTTAGCCTCAAGCCAAATGCGCACGTACTTTACTCCACTAGGTTATCATTACAAAACCACTCTATCACAAGATTAACCCCAGTGTTGGTCCAGTTACCGACGATGAAAAATTAAAAAGTACTCCGAGTGACGTACTGAATGTGTAGGACTGCGACGCCTTTGGGAGAAATTATATTCATTCCTTTTGATTGGAACGTAAATATCTAGGCTGTGGCAAAAGGTCCGGTAGCCCGAACTCGTTCCAAAAAACCTAGAGGTCCGGTAATCGGTTCCATTACCAGTGCGACCACAAGATTAACCCTAACCCTAGCCCTAACCCTTAATCGTGTGGCCGCGCTGGTATTGGAATCGATTACTGGATGTCTAGTTTTTTCGGAACGAGTTCCGGTTACCGGACGCCACTTCGAAATAACTATTGTACGAAGGCTTTGCCGTAGAAGTTGCCGTAGAAATTTGCTTAACTCTTTCCTGTCCGAGGACTTTTCCCTTGACAAATAAAATCGTCTGGCGTTAGCCAGAGTTAAATACTAAAGTCTCCATAAGTCACTGAAGACCTATGCGGACAGGAAGGAGTTAAGGAGATAGGTTTTAAATCCTGGTTAACTCTTTCCTGTCCGTGGACTTTTCCATATTCATTTCGTTAAGTATAAAATGTGTGATTGCAATTGCTTGTAAAACGGCTAGGGCGTTTTTCGTTTTAACCATATTCCCCCAAAACGTATACTCTTTACTCATATTGTCATTTATTTTCCCCGTAAACCGAGCTCAGATAAATGTACCAGGAATGTATAGTAAACGTATTATTCGGAAGGCTGAATCCTTAAAGATTCTTAATTAATTTTACCCGAATGATCTGTCCAACCTAGCAAAATTAAAGTGTTCATTGATCAGCTTCGACCACTGAACAGCTTTTTGGCCTGTCTCTTAAACTGGACAGATTTTTAATTATCGAACTCTTTATTGAATTCAAACCCACTCTATCAGACCAGGAATGCTGGCTGGATACAATCATGAGCAACAGAAGAGAAAGATGGCCCATCAAAGTCGAACATATCATTTGTATTGCAAAAGCGTTTCTTACATCCCAACCCGAGAGCGATGTCATTCTATATCTTTGAAGTAAAAATATGAATTGTGTTAAATGTATCATGCGAGAAAAATATCTGAAGGCTTCGTCGGTCAAAGATGGAATTCAAAAGCAATCTAAGAATTAAAAAATTGCGTATTATTACCTCTGGGCTTTTCAGCCCAAATTTAGTTTTTTGTTCAGGTATTTGAAGACTATATGTTACACCTACCATTAAATAACAGTATTATGGCATCTTACTTACATTGCATGGCAAAATGAAAATAAAAAGAAAACCAGCAAACGATTTCATTTCGCTTTCACGAACGGTGCCTCCTCAATCCTGGATACAATATGCGCACTACGTGGCCTGACAGAATGAGCAAGGTGCTATAAACATAATCGGAGACAATTATTAAATGTAAACATTAATCATCATTTCGTACTAATTGCTCCGTTTAGGGGTTCGTTAAGAAAACTCACACGATCAGCTCAGATTGTTGACACGTTTTTGTCAGCACTTTGCCACCAACAATTTTTAAAAGCTAGTAACTTCGTTGACCCTTGCAAATTATCAGAAAATGATGCAAAGGCTGTCTACTTCTGGCGTTGAACTTGACAACAATTATTCCTGGTTCGAACTTCAACACGATAATTCCTGAGTTGCAGTGAAAATGCTCCCCTGTTGCGGTGAAATTCCTTATAAACAAAGGTATTCTCATTGATTATCTGCTCTGTTGAAAGTCGGGACCTTGAAGTTGCCCACCAACATGGCCGTTTTGACGTCAACGCGGAATTACGAATACTATCTTCATGCATGCCTTAAATTATGTAGTTTTACAGCATCGATTTGAATCATACGGCAAAACATGATGATCTCTAATGTGTTTCGTTCGTAAGATGGTTCTAGTTTGCTTAGAAAATAACATCTTATTCAAGGCTTTCAAAATAATCTCGGCTAAACATATTCCAGGCACTCTAAACACATTACCTGATTGTTTATATCACTTGCAAGTTCAAAAATTCCATCAACTAACTGACTCCTGTTCACATGAATATGTATCCAACCGGGATTTCCCTGCCCCTGCTGCCAGAAAGCTGGTCAATAAAATATCTACTCTCGAGTATTCAACCTATGATACTCAACATAACCGGAGACTATGGTTAAATGTAAAGATCATTTTGCACTAATTTTTCGGTTAAGGGATTAGAAAAGGAAAATCACACGATCCCCCATATTAGTAGGTTTTCAAACTATTTGTAATTTTTTTACTGCATATGTACGATATACATGTATGATACCTGTATGACATACAGGTATCACTGTGTGTACATGATTGTATATGTTCCCATACTTTCTTGATAGCACGAGAGTTATAATACACTTTAAAAAGACGACAAATTTTTTTATTGTAGACATGTTTTGGCAAGCTTATGCCATCTTCAATACGAGATATGAGTTGAAACTATGACTATTGCTGTTGACTCCGATGTACCCTGATGAATTTCTGCCGAATCCGCTCTCTCACTCTCAGGATTGTCAGAACTTGCAGGCTTTGCCGCTTTTTGTGGGAAACGAAAACGGATTTTCAGGTGCCCCAGCCACCTTATAACGAATGTGGCGATGAGCGGATAACATGTCTTGATGGTATTTTTCATTATGTATTTTTCTGTAATCACTGTCGAAGGTCATCAAGCACACTGAACATTCTACCTTCATGCGTTTGGCTTTCCCTCCACGACCAGACATGCTATAACGAGTGAGTGAAGATGCGGCAGAGTTATATTGCTGAAGTTATATGAAGTTATATGAAGTTATATTGCGCGCGCCGCCTAGCGAACTGTTAAACACGCACAAAGTCATTGAGTGAGCGGTTGGCCTTGTCGCTGAATTAAATTACATGTTAAGCTTAATTACATATTTATTATGTAAAGGTTTTTTACTTACTTCAGTTACTTGAGAATTGTGATATAAATAGCTCCTTTTCAAGATAGAGATATTTCAAGTAGTTTGTTTTGTATTCCTGTGAGCAATACCAAATTATTAAGGCAACTATAAACTCTGTAAATAAGTAGCGATTAACGAGTAATGTGATGTTTTATAGCGTTTTATCGACTAAAGGTATTATCGCAATTTCAGCTGAGTTGCCGACACGCGAGCGGAAGTGCTTTAACAGTTTGTCAGAATGAGTTACCAGTGTCGGTGACAATCGCGATCGGCGCGACATTTTGTATGGCCAGGATACAATTTACGTGTGTCTAAATAGTGTCAAATCTAACTGCAGAATTTGAGAAAAGGGAAACGTATCATTGACCTCTAATTTAAATTGTATTATTTCATGCTCCAAGAATATATGATACGAAATGTCGCAATTTATTTATCTCGAAAGCTTGCATCCAAGTTTCCGACAGGGAATCACAATTTTCCGACAAACGGCCATCCAGATGCTGTGTGGGGGGGGGGGGCAACAACCCCCTGCACCCCTATAGTTACGCCACTGCTGTTAAAGAAGAATGTTACGAATCAGTGAGACAGGTTGAAAAGGAAGTTGGTAAACTTAATTCATCATTGGAAACTAGAGATAACAAAATTCAATCGCTGGAAACCGAGATATAAACCCTTAAAGGACAGCATAAATCTAGTTACGAGCGGTTGAACCAAGAAATGAAGGCAAAAATTTCCGAGTTAGACGACACACACAAAAGTGTCTGATCAAGTAAAAAAATAATGCAAAATATGAATGTAAAGAGGGTAAGATGTCTGACCAAGCAGAAAATAATGTAAAATCTGAACCTAAAAAGAGTGAGATGCCACGATGTTTTATATATGGAAGTAATGATGAAAGCAACGGAAGAAAATTTGTTGCGGTTGAAAGACAAACAATAAAGCGTACACTTCTAGGAGATGTAAAGGAAGGCACCAGTGTGGAGAAGATTATAAAGTGTATGAAGGAAAGAAATGTTGACCTAACTGTCGTACGCCTGATGAAAAGTAAAAGGAGAGGAACGACGTCTGTTCGTATTAACGTCACTGTTATTTAGGGAAGCAGCTCTGCGGAACAAACTACCAGACAACGTCAGGAATCAGAAACGGTATTCTAACTTTAAAATGTTGATAAGACACCATGTCGTGGAAACAATGAATTTTAGCTCGTACATAAATAATAAAGATGTTAATGTAACCCACGAGGATAGAATTAACGGACCACGATCCTAACAGGTCACATTT
>JBAHVQ010205525.1:0-12654 GCA_036872915.1 Nanipora kamurai
AATGCATCTTTATGTTTCTTCTCAAGGTGCCTTTTCAAATTGGTGGTAAATTTTCCACTTACGTGTATTCCGCAAGATTGATTCTGACAAATACTTTTGTTGAGAGTTTCGTCATACAAAACATATTTCCGAACAGCACTTCTTGGTCGTCCAAGGCAAGTGCTGCTGTCAATGCTAATTTCCATAAGAAAAATATGGCCGGCGGAATTGGTCTTCCCGAATGAAGCCCACTGTTATAAATATCAGTGATCTTCCTGTCATCACAAGGCTTCATGTAAGACTGAATTAATATACTCCAAAGTCCAAGTGCAAGGAATTTGGTCAACTGGTCTTCGACGAAATTTGAGTTTTATCAATGTTATGAGAATTTTAGTGTTAGTGTAGATGTAAAATATTGTAAAGTTTTCGTTTCGATTTTCTCTTCTCTGATTTATTCTTTTAGTATTTGTTTAGTCCTTCTGGGTTACTACTTGCTTTGATTTAGTTTTGATTAAGTTTTCGTTTCCAAATCTGGTTTAGTTAGGGTTTAGTTTTAGTCAACTAATATACTTTAGGCTTGACTAAAATGGGGTTTTAGTTTTAGTTATAGTTGACTAAACAACACTAATTTCATGGAAGCTCTCAGTTATGTTTTGACTGAATTTCCAATTTCAGATGAAGTGATTAGGCATTCAAGATGGTTTGATGTCCAAAACCAAATTGCTTTAGGATGGGAGCGTATTAAGTTCTTTCTCACCAGATTCAAACCATTGTTTGTAGATCAAATACAACTGATGATGTATTTGATGAGTTCAGTGATTATCAGACAATGACTGTATCAATGCATCGGTGAAGCAGCATTTGAGGAAGCTAAAGTTATTGATGGAGAACAGGATAGTGAAGTGCATTTCCATTACAGAATGGATGTTTTATGGTGGTGGATTATTAACGCGAAAATCCCTGGTACAGCTACTAAAAGATTTCCACATCCAGCAAAAGTAGCAGAGCTCATCTTGGTCTTGCCCCACAATAATGCTGGTGAAGAGAGATTGTTTAGTATCGTAAGAAAAAACAAGACAGAGACATAGCGTCAATGAAACTGGAGGGCACACTCTCAAATTTGCTGGCTCTGAAGTTGCAGTATCCAGAGCAAGTTATCCCTTGCTTTAAGTGGGTTCCATCAGAGGGACATCTATTGGACACTTCTAAGAAGGCAGCTGCTGCAGATAATGCTAAGCACACAGATTAAACTACTTAATCTACGGACTGTAAAATACTGCTCTAGTTGTTTGTTGGACATTGAGGAACTGTAAATAAGAACTACTTGTAGTCATTAGGGCTTTAAAACATTGTTGATTAATGTTAAAAACATTACTAAAGTTGTCCTTATAAGCATAAGATACAACTTTATTAAATTAGCCTGTCCTAACTTTCATTCATGCATTATCACATGAATCCAGGTTTTCCCCGAAATCTCCAGGTTTTTGAGCTTCCTTTTTAAAAATCTTCAGGTTTCCAGTCCCTTTAGGTTGAGAGGTCTGAAACACTACCCCGAAAGACATAGTCATCTGTGCTTTTTGGCTTGAAAATGTACTTGTTTTGTGTACAGAAAACCAGGTATTTCACAAAAGCAACAATTACAGATAACGTTCACTAGTTTTTCTTGCCGTTGTTTTGTTTGTTCCTAAGATTTGTACCAGCTGGTTCCAACACCCCTAAAACTAGTTGGTTGTTAAATTATTTGATGTTGTAAATAGTAATATACAGCAATGCATATAACAACCAAATGGTATAAATAAACCCGAGTTTTACAGAGTGTGTGTTGAGTGCACAAACTTCTCCAAATTTGTTTAAGTGACTTTGATAGAATTTCCTGTGATTATTAAGGTAAACCGTAGAAGTTGAGTATCTTGTAATATATTCTGGTTTTTTTTTAGAATTATACAATTTTATCAAGAATAAGATAAGTTGCCAATAACAGTAAGTAAATTTTGATCATGTATGATGGTGTATCTACAAGACAATATTGAATTAAAAATACATGTATTCTAAATGTCAAATTGTATCTTGTGAGTATTTAATCGTATATTTTGTACTTATTAATTATCTAATCCTAATGAATAGCATGTAAACTCTACTGTAAACTCTATTGTTGATATAGGGGAACCAATCTTGCACTTCTAACGAGGTGGACAAACTACAACAGGCTGTAGATAACCAATGAGCTGCTGCAAAACAATTTGGATACAGAGGCAAAAGCCAGTGGGAATCCTACGGATGCCAACAGAAATATGAGACAAGCACATCTATTTGTCAAAAGACAAATAGATTGGGTAAATTGAAGTAAAACCAAATGTGAAGGACAATGACCAACAATTTTATTTAATCCCGGGATGTGTCAATGCCTTCATGAAGAAGAAGAGTAATACTCCATATGTCAACCTACATCAGACATCTGGAGAAGTTGTTTATGGGACATGTTATGTGTAAAACTGGTAAACGGGGATCTTGTCAACCTGTTTCAGTGCTGTTATTTCAAATTATTGACTTTCATAATTTTAATTACTGTTTTCTCACTTAAATCCTTTCTCATTTGGTGCCTTCTCAAATGTAGCATCTTCATATAAAATGGACTCATTAAATTTATTATGCTTAAGTTCATGCCAATTTTATGAAATTAGGTATAGCTCAGATCATCGAGGACCCCTGTTAATTCTCACTGTATGTAGTCGGTACCTGTAGTTTGAAATAACAGTGGTACAACATGTTTACAGCATGTCACTTTGCCGGATTTGCTCATGTAGGTACCATAAACGACTTCTTTAGATGTCTGATGTGTCCAGACATAAACAGCATACTGTAACACACTTCCTCTTCATAGAAGCATGGACACATGACTTGATTAAATAAGGTAATGTTCATTCTCCTCTTTCATATTTCGTTTAACAGCAAGTTTTTCACGTGTTTCTTTTCTCAGAGCTGGCATCCTTGTTTCTTATTTCTATAGGCAATTGTAGAATTCCCACTGGCTTTTGCGTCGGTACCTTGGTACTTTTTAGTACAAAGTAGGTAAAACATGAAAGCAATTTCAAGCCTGTTGTCCATTGGTGAACTACTACATTGTGGTAATTTGTCTGCCTCAGCTGAAGCGCGTGGTTGGTCCCCTATATTAATACTATAATTTACATGCTATTTGTTATTATTAGATAATTTAATATTTACAATATATGCAATTGATTACATGTACACTACTTACAATATGTGCAAATTTAATATTTTCTGTGCATTCATTTCAATATTGTACTTGTTGGCACACTACCCCACATTGTCAAAAATTACACTCGCTGTTGTACAATAATTGTTTGTGAAGTTATGTTATACCTGATGAAACTGTGGGAATTCCAAAGAAATTTATATTGTCAGATGCTTAATTTTCAATGTCCATTGACCATATTAATATTCACAAGGAAAACAATTCAAATAAAACAGCTTCAGGTAAATTTAAGGACTCAGCATGCACCGTATAAAACTAGGATTAATTCATATTCTATAGTAATTAATATGTGAAACAATTTTATATTTGCAACCTAAGATAATACATACACCAACTAGTTTTAGGGGATATTTTAACCAACTGGCACAAGCAGGGGAACATGGAAAACAGTGGGAGAAAATCAAGCGAATGTTATCTCTATTTGTAGCTTATGTAAAATGCCTGGTTTTCTGTTCATAAAACAATTTTATTTTCGCGCCAAAAAAGGAAAAAGAAAACGTCTTCCTGGGTAATATTTACCGAATGAAGTGTCTGACTGCCTGACAAATTTTGCAAGTTTTCACGAGTAAAAAATATGCAATTTAAGGCGTTTTCAAATACATAGACAGCAGGATCTACATAGATTGGCTACCTTTTCATATCCAAAGAGCAAAATCTTTTAATGATCGGCAGTTAATAGACGTACTCACGTGATAATGTTTTGAAGGGTCTCTCTCTGTGAATATTTTTGTTCGAAGCGTGTCGAATGATTCGAATGATTTACTCAGCTTTAATTTCAGCGCTTTTCTTGGACTTGTCAGAAAAAACCTTCCAGGTTCAATTAGGACTATTAAGTTTTAATATCGACGAATAAATGTCCATAAAAGCAGTCAATGGGCTAGTTTCACCCCCCACAAACATTGACGTCATGTCTCACTGTGGTCGATTGATTACCGTTTAGGGCAAAACAAATTCATAGTGCTGCATCAGGAATAAGCGGTGAGCGAGTTATCATAACGCGACGAGTTATTGCACAAATCACTGTAAGCCTATATAGATCATAATGATATCCCTAGCATCTTTGCTTGATCTAAACCGATTACTCCGTGACCTACCAAAAAGGAAGGTCAGGAATATATTTTTGATCGAATGATCGGACTATTACCGAGACAACCGCAACAGGCTTGAGTACCAATTACTTGGACGTTTCACAAGAAGAATGCGCCGGTGGTCAAACACAGAAGTGCAGAAATGACCGATCTTCTACATTTGCTTGCCGACACTGTCCTCAAAGAAACTTTGCCAGCAACTCAAAAGCATAGTAAACATGGGCTTGATAACAACAGCATTTACTTAAATAAGGCTGGACTTAAGTTCTTTGTGCATAGTGTTTCACAGGACAACAAAGTAGCCACACGTAAAAAACGTTAACAATGCGGCATCGATTACATTAAGTCCCTTGTGAAAGAACTGAACGAATTTAGGGCCAAGAGACTTCATTCCAGTAACGTAACATTGAATAAAAAGAAACTGAAGTTCTACACAGGCTTTATATGTTCAGAATTATTTGACATTTGTTTTGATTTTGTTTCAAAAGGGCAAAAGATTGAGGAAGATGAGTACAAACTTCCTTTATCAGAGCCGTTCTTGTTCGTGCTAATCAGATTGCGGTTAGATCTGACTTCGCAACATCTCGCCTTTACATATTTTCAGTAAGCATATCAACTGTGTCAAGAATTTTTCTCCGTTGGACTCTTTAGCTAACCCTACAGCTACGTTCTTGTATACATATTGCCACGGTCTGTTAAATACTCAAAGGCTTCGCCCTGCCGTTTTAAAATTTTAAATATTTGTGCCGGAGATTTCGTCGCTCTCAGCTAGGAATAACTGGCTGAAATCTTGGATAACATAACAAAGAAACTTGACGTCTTTGGTTCTCTCATTATCGAGCGCCATGGCTTCGATAAAATAATTGATGATTTGAGCCATGGTAAATGACTTAGTTTACCTACTGGTCCTAAGACATTTCATCTGTTTGTATACTCCTTTATGCTAATGGTATTCCCTTATTCTAGATTATTATTCGCTTGGTTGCCTTCCATTGAAATATTCTTTACGTTTGTTTTGCCCTTAAACGTTAAACAACCAATCACAGTGAATTCACATGGGAGGAGAAAATATATTGCGGTGTTTGCTATAATGCAACTTAGTTCTCATGCAGTATCGTAATTCTATCTTCTTATACAGAAATTTCAAAATATGTTGTTCATTTTAGTGTAGGATAATGTGGTATGTTCTTTCGCTTTTGTGTTTTTTCAATTCAAAAGAATGAAGTTGAAGCTATGTGTGTATACTGATGCATTGTGGTATTTATGCAATTGGTCTATAAACAGCCAATAGAATGTTTGTAAGTAAAAGTTCCCGTTAGGTCAATTTTATATATCAATTAACTTCTTTTAGCAAGGTAGCATAAAAATAGGGTGTTTTGTAAAGTAGGAGAATGGGTTTTAACTAACAAATAAAACGTGTGTCGTCCGAGTTCTTCATGCCTGATTGTTTGTTGTTGCGACGCGCTACACAAATAAATATACGAGCAGTAAGTATTTAATTTATACCAAGGCAAAGTCGTAGACATGGTCTTCAGAGGAGTTTTATTTAAATAAATAGATCCCCTTTGCCTCATACAAAGAACGACCTACCGGGGGAAAAACAAACGAATTTTCTTGATGTCGAAATTCAGCTTCTGTACCCGTGGGTAAGGTTTCTTTGGGGCCCCCTTGAAGGCGATATCCGAACGACGTTCGGGTGGCAAGACCAGCTCCAACCCACACGAGAACACCTTCACTGTTTGACAGAAAGCTTGCTTAAGAGAATACAAGTGGATATGTTTTTTTCACCGCATTGAACAGTTTTCTGTGATCGGACTATTTTCCCTCATATTTTCCACATATTTTTTCGCAAGTGTATCCGTGTGTCGAGAATTGACAGTATAAGTATCTTTCGCACAGCCTAATTAGAGTTTATCACCAATAACTATATCGAACATGATTGGTTAATTATGCTAAGATAGAATTACACTCGCATTAGGATAACTGGGACATTCAGGATATTGATTGATAATCGTTTCTGTTGTATATATAGTCTTAACCCACTCGCCTTTGAGCTTGTGTGGTTTAGTGTAAATAATACATATTCAAAACTATGGTGTAGATCGTCCATGATTTTATCGAAAGAACCTACGCTCTCTTAGATCTCGTTATCGTCATAGACTAGTTGGCACAACGCAAGGGAACATTATAGACATTCTACTTTATTTCGAGTGACGAACGAGAAACCATGTGTTTCTCTTCGGTATGGATATTTCTTTAATATTCTTTGGTTATCGAAAGATGAGTGAAAATAAATGCAATGTTGGCCAATATTACGTCAAAGAAACTAAATTCTTTGTATATAAAAAAACACGCGGATAATATATTCTAGTAAAGCACGAATTCATTTTCCATCCAAGAGGAAACTGTGGTTTCCAGTAAGAAATATTCAGTACACACTACGTACATTATACGGTTTGCTCCTAAGTTAAAGAAAAATCAAAACAGCACTGAAGTCCACACGAAATAAACTCACAAGCAAGAATTGGTAATGTTTGGTTGTAAAAGCAGCTCAAAGTTAAGTTGAATGATTTTCTTAGATCGGGGATGGATTTTCGAGACACGAGACAGTCCGGTTCATCAAGCCCCTCAAACTTGATGTTTCAACATTCTGAACCTCCTCAGATTTTCAGATTTGACTTTGTCTTGAATACTAATTATCGCAAATTATATTTAGGAAAGTTTTTTTTTTTATTTATTATACTTACATCGCAAGGTAAAATCAGGACCAAGAGGATAACAGCGAAATACTTCATTTCTTCTGTTGCAGAACGATGGTTACTCGGTGCAAGCCAGGAACTAAAATCTTGTTAGGCGTAAGCTTGCTGAGATGATATAACCAAACAGAAGACAACAGCTACATGTAAATCTCTGTTTTGTCCCGCACTTTCCTGTTTTTTCATTTTCGTAAGTCACCCGCCGGTCGCTCATAATTGACAAGTTCTATTTAAGTAATAGCACTTTTTGAAAATCCATCGACAATTTGACTGACTTTTGGGCAATTAAATCATTTGGAGTTTCAAAACAAACATACAGAATTTTGTTCCATCGACGTTGTCCCCGACTCGGTATTAAACAATGGTGTCTACAGCTGCAGCATCAAGCAGTTTAAGATATCGCTACGTGGAGAGGTTATAATGATGATAATAATAATAACCTGTATTCATACTGTCTTAAATGGATAAACGGTGTAACATCCACGCAGCCACACACATACTACAAAGACAAAACTGCAAAAATTACTATAAGCCACAAACATGAGCATCAATATGGTCAGTTCGTGAATAATAATAAATTGTTCTTTCAAACATATGATATAAAGAGATTTCTCTGATAGATTATGGGAGGAAAATCCAGTCTTCAGCGGCAGCTAACCTAAAAGTCAACGCTGGATTTAGACATGTGGTGGCCCCTGGGCAGCCTTCAATAGTGGAGGCCTACCCTACCTTAGAATACTAGAAAAGTGACAAGACATATTTACAGAGATCCACATAAGATATCTGCTCACATAAGATGTAAGTGACCACGCGTGACGTGCATGCGTGTCCACTATTTCGTGCCATAATGTGAACTGAATATACCTCAACAGTGATATAAAAATTACAGTGCTGCGTCGGCAGTATTGAAAGGCTATGTAGATAGTCAAAAGGTTTGAGAAACTGCCGGAACATAAAAGTGATTAAACCGACGTTTCAAGCGAAGGCCTTTCACTCCAACGAAGGGCCTTCGCTCGAAAAGTCAGTTTAATCATTCTCATGTTCCGGCAGTTTCTCAAACCTTTTGACTATCTATACCTCAACAGTTTTGTAGAGCAAAGTGCAAACGGCTATAGCCGGGTTAACCAAACGTAACCTGACTATTAAAGTAAACTTAAAAATGCAAGGACCATAAAAGTAACCTGAATTCGAGGATAATAACAGTAAAGAGATGTGCAAAGTCCCATACTCCCACAGAAATCAACTGACTTCTATATAAAATAAAATATGAAGTAAGATGAATATCTTATATCTGTCCCACTAACCACCAACTACCATTCAGGCGCTCACAAGTACATTTGTCCTTACAATTTTTTTTCTTCATGAAATATTTGGAGGCCCCTGGACAACTGCTCAGCTTGCCCATTCCTAAATCCGGCGTTGTTAAAAGTAGTTTGGCCAAGGCTCCTAAATGCTTTTGGAATTGCGAGTAAATCTTTTTGAGTAATCTTTGTCAATTAATATATCTCAGTTGACTCTTTCCGCGTAGCATCAGTCTTCCATTCGTTTACTAGGGTAAAATACGTAACGATTTTACTTCTTAATATAAGATATCCTGCTGGGAAAGGTTAAAACTGACTCAATTAACACTATAAACATCAGTGTTCACTCTGGCTAACTTCTGAAGATTTTATTTGTCAAGATAAGACATCCTGCTGGGAAAGCACAGCAAAAACGAAAATACTTGTTTAGAATAAAGTTCTTGCTAAATTATTATTTTAAGGAAACATTTACTTAAAATAAGAAAAAAACAAGAAAATAATAAAATAAAACATACTCCGAAGAATAACGTCATCTTGAAAACACAATCAATTCACATTTAACCTACACTGCTGAAGTCAACTGAAAAAGTTGACTAAAGCGGGATTTGAACTCGCACCTTCGGGAATCCGGTCAGCCGCGCTACCTGTTGAGCTATTGAGTCTGCGGGAATTGGAGGCGTGTTATTATCCAACTTAAGTGTGCGAGATATTCTCGCAACAACTTAATGCTATGATGGATGTGCAGTGTTTCAATTCTATTTCAGAATCATCGTTAGGGTAATATGAAACGATAAATTCACATTTAAGAAATGTATCGTTTCATATTACCCTGAGGATGATTCTGAAATAGAATTGAAAACTCAAGATATGAGTCAATAAAAGATAAAACTATTGTTGAAACTGTGATATTTTGACTTTATTTCAAAGTCATCCTCAGACAGAATGATATAACAATAAGGTGTGATTACATCATTGACATGGAATTAAGGAAGCACTAATCCCTATTAGCATGCTGAGATGCTGAGACGCTAAGATGCCAATTAGAAATTATCACCACCATGAATAAAGTGGTTTAAACGTAAACAATAAAAGTATCGGGCTAACAAAACAACAAGTGTGCATAATATCTAAATAAAAAGGTTGAGTTCTCTGCTAGTTTTAAGCCCAGAGTTAAGCTCAGGTTTATTAAACTTAATGGGAAGTGCTTCAATTATCAGAAGTTTATTGGTGTTAGTAAACTTACTCGTATAAAGAATTTTATAATTATTAAAGATTGAGTTTTTAATGGAGGTAGATAAATTAGAAGAAGAGAGAAGGTCATTTAGTCGGTCGTACTGTTCGTATAAGTCGGTAACGAAGTGAGCGTGTTCACACTCGAGAAAGTGCCGGCAACCGCGCTGGTGTTATGTTGAGTGGAATGTTTAGAAAAACGTTTGTGAAGACAACGATCGGTTTTACTTGTATATATTTTGTTACAGCCAGGACAAATAATTTGGTGGACAACATTATTGTGAGACAACTCCGGAATCTTGTCTTTGTCAGAAATAAAATAGGAGACTTTTTTCGTGTCATAAATAACGATAAATTCAACGGGTTGATTGAGATGACGCCGAATTTTCGAAATGCATGATTTAACTAGATTATACAGGTAAAACCGATCGTTGTCTTCACAAACGTCCGTTGGGAGCTCAGAGGTTTCCTGAGTTCATGGCGTTCCACAGTTCGATCAGTAAAAAATTTCCGAAGACTTTAATAGTATCAAACTGCAACTGAAAATTCAAAAAATGTCTAATAATCGAAGCACTTCCCATTAAGTTTAATAAGCCTGAGTTCAACTATGGGCTTAAAGCTAGCAGAAACCTCAACCTTTTTATTTAGATATTATGCACATTTGTTATTTTATTAGCCCGATACTTTTATTGTTTAAGCTCAAACAGCTTTATTCATGGTGGTGATATTTTTAATTAGCATCTTAGCGTCTCAGCATCTCAGCATGTTAAGTAATAGATAAAATACGTGCGGCAGATCTGTATGGGTATTTACAATGGCTCGTGCTACGCACTCGCCATTGTAAATCCCATACAGATCTGACGCGAGTATTTTATCGTACCTGTGAAATGAATATTTATACGTACTAGTCAAATGAATAACAAGCTCTCGAGGGAGAAGCTTATAAACAAGTAAATAAAGTACATTACAATGCAAACACATATTTCGCGTAGAAGTTGTAATGGTGACTGAAGTTAAAGTAATTTATTTGCATTTCGAAGTTAACCAGCTTATGGTCTAGTCAAGTATATTGGCTGGTGAACGAAAAGATGAAGAGGAGGAGCGTGCTTTACTTGCACAAATAACGCCAAAAGCTACTCAATACAACATGAAGTGGGCAAGGAAGATTTTCGAGGATTGACAGCAAAATAGAAGTAACAAGAACCCAGAGATAGAGACTGTCGGTTACGAGGGCGTTAATTTAAGGCAGGCGCAAGTCTTAAATGTCAGACTTGAAGAAATGTCGCTTTACAGCTTGAACTTTTGGCTGTCTAAATTTGTTAGCGAAGCTGCCAAACAGACGGGTAAACCGTATCCGCCAAAGACTTTGTATTTGCTGATGTGTAGGATAAACCGACATTTGTTAGACGTAAAAGGGGAAAATTCGTTCAACATTGCTGCGAAAGGTGACCGAAGGTGAGTGACGAATCTTGCTTCCCTGAAGAATCTTGCTGTTAGCATGAATATGTATATAATCTTTGACGTTGGGTGACTAATTGTTAAATATTCGTTGCTATAAGTTCTGGCTCTTTCGTAAAAGTTTAGAAACCGAAATAATAGACGCTACCAGGTGTGGCATTGCACAAATTTGCAAGAAGGAAACCAGAGAGGAGATCACAGAAGCAGACGAGAGTGTACTCTGGCAGAAGGAAGTGTTGGGATCTGGTTCAGCTGAGTCATTATTAAATACGTTATATTTCTATAATGGAAAGCTTTTTAGGCTTCGAGCATGCGAACGTAGGCAGCTGAGACTGTGTAATGTAACTATAGATAATAATTTCATTATTTTTGACGAGAGTGTTTCGAAAACAATAGGTGGTGTGCACGTTACGTCATGGCCGCCATGTTGGATGAACTCAACAAAGGTTATTCTTTATCTGCAATTATAATTTCATCCAACATGGCGAAAATATCTTTGTCCTTTGAATCTCGAGGGATTGGTTGCACACCACCTATTCACGGCGGTTTGAAAGATCTGACAAACAAACCGCGTTAGATCAAGCACATGCGCCACAAAATTGGAGAAACTCATACTCCTTGTTTGATTTCCATGTATTCGCTATATATCAGTAAAGTGGAAGATTTTGCTGAGTCACTGGAAAGTTTCTAGTTTCGATCGCATAGGAGTGGAGATTTTAAATAGGGAAAGAGTCCAGTAGGTTTATGTACCTTAAATAAGATTTTGCTAGAAAAGTTGTGCAAGAAGGCAGGCTTGCCACGTAAAACGGCTCGATGTTTCTGGGCTAGTAGATTGTTTCAAAAATCGGTTGGAGAGAAGTTAACAAGGGAAAGGACCGGCCACAGGTCCAATGCGCTTTTCGCGTATCAGAAGCCTTCTAAAAGCCAGCTGGATAATGTGAGTGAAATCTTAGTTCCCTGCATTGATTCTCGAAATACTAGTTCTAGTGACGCTGGGGCTCAATTAGAGAAAGTGCGAGAAGATGAAAAGACAGGGATTGTCGTGAAAGCGAAGGTAGGAAATGAGAATAACTCAAGTAGGAAAGCTAATACGGAGACATTTGATGATTATTTATTTGATGCAGCAGACGATGTCCTAGGAAACTTTCCTATGCCAGAGAGTGAGAGAAGTGAAGTGGAAAATATTTGTACAAACTCGGTGTTCAACAATTGTACAATAAATTTTGTCGTTAATAGTAAGAAATGGTGGCTGCTTTCCGAATGTATTGCTGTAAAATTTGTGATTAAAAGTACTTCAAAGCGCTTCTTAGTCGCCGGTGTTATCGCTTAATGTGCAGTAACTTAGTAATAAAATAGGTAGAGTTAGATCTTTATCAAAGTTAATACATACTAATTGGTTCGAGCAAGAGACCTTTATTAAAGTTAATGCATACTAATTAAGCTCCTAAGTGATCTTTATTGAGACATTGTTACGAGTCGGTCCCTAACTAAATCTATGTGGCTTGCTTTTTGGTTCATTCGCTCGCAACAAAGAATACAAAACCAGTTATATTTTAACTATTTATTCC
>JBAHVQ010205536.1:0-12653 GCA_036872915.1 Nanipora kamurai
TTTGTTTGTATGTCTGTCCTTGGAAGATGAAGTAGTTGTTGGAGAGAACGTAACTTAATAGTGAAATTATGTCATCAGTGTTCATGTTCGTTCTGTGGCTGATGGTGCTGTCATTTTTAAACAAATTCCCAACGCAGCTACGTGAATAATCAGAAATGGTTTTACACTACTCTGGCTTGAAAAGTTTTGAACGTAGGTTACAAAACTATCGTTCATGACCCAACGTTTCGACACTCCTGTCTAGTGTCTTCATCAGGGGTGATTGATCCGAACACCAGGTCCCTATTTATATCCTTAGAGAACCACTGATGACGTTATCTATTATCTAGAAATTATTATATTACCGGATGCCACTTTGCACCTCGTTAATAGACAAGTAGGTTGTAATGTGATCCGAGAACTGAAAATTAAATCTGAACCTTTGAGAACGAGAAGGAGTCTAGTTTCATTTAGAGTACAATATTTTCGTACATTGGTGTCGACTCCCGGGAACGGGAATCAGTTTCTCAGTTTTTGGAGTTTGTCTTGGATTTTGTCTGGAGTTATTTTCAAGGTTTAGTTAAACTGAAGCGAAAATGAGCAAGGACGCTCCGTTAACCAGAAAGAAAAGAACAAGAGAAGAACGCAAGACCTACGTGAATACCGTCATCGAAGGAGTCAAAGGACTGTCGAACAGTAACGATGTATCTGAAACACAAATCACGCAACAGCTGAAGACTGTGCGGGTCGCCCTTCAGGAAAAACTAAGCATTCTGAACAATCTCGACGATGAAATCTCGCAACTTGTCAAGGAAGGGAGAATCGAAGAGGAGATAAAGGAATCGGATATTTTAAGAGAAACCATTCACGGTACGTTGGTAAATATTGACGTTAAACTAAGGCAAATTAGCGAGAAGACGAAGCCAAGTGATGATTGCACAGCGAGCATAAACAAGTTATCGCCCAGTAAAAATGTCTGCTGATGCCAATATTAAGTTGAAGGTAAAAGTCCCTAAAACTACCGAAAATTACGTTAAAGAAGTTCAAGGGAGATCCAGCCGCCTACAAACCGTTTTGGAACTCATTTTCAA
Organism: Nanipora kamurai; assembly: GCA_036872915.1. Classification (NCBI taxonomy): domain Eukaryota; kingdom Metazoa; phylum Cnidaria; class Anthozoa; order Scleralcyonacea; family Helioporidae; genus Nanipora; species Nanipora kamurai. The sequence continues at coordinate 1,071 of JBAHVQ010205536.1, forward strand.
GTGCAGTTGACGAGAATCCATGCCTTTCCAAGGAAACAGTTAGAGGATGCATCAGATGCAACTATTCAAGGGCTTTCTTTGACAGCGGAAAATTATGACGCCGCCAAGGACATCTTGAAAAACGGGGTTTTTTCCACAGTTTATTGTTCTATCTTATCTTATTTACGTATTATATCAGAACCATCTCGTCTGTCACCTGACCCATCGAGCACATGCCTTGTTCGTGTCTGTTAATATGACTAATATCAACTGAACTGTCACATCGTTCCCCCCCTGTGTTAAGTTAGAAATATTGTTCTTAATTATTTGGTAAGTCATCATGTGGCGTATCCTCTTCGTCATGCTTCTCAAGACAGACTTCGTGTTGCAATCTCTGTTGATGCCACGGCAACAGTTCATTGTAGTGACGTGATTCCTCTTTTGCTGCTGCGTTTCCTGCCTCTGTAATTCGGTATGTCACTGGACCTGTCTCCTCAACCACAATATAGGGACCTTGATGTTAATTGCGCAGCTTTCCTTCTGATTTTCCATGGTGGTTCTTCATCATCAAATCATTCAGTTGATAACCCTTGTGGTGGACTTGTTTAGCCGCTTTCTTCGCTTGGTTTTCTTGCACCTCTTTAATCTTCTTCCTCATTCTTTGGACGACTCGCACCCACTTTTTGGTGTTGGTACGCACTGACTTCGTCGTCGCTGTAGTCGTCACTGTAGTCGTCACTGTAGTCGTCGTCGCCTTCTGCATTATCCTATGGAGGTAGCAGAAAGGTTTCTGGCCGATTGGATTTCTTTTTCAGCAACAGTTCGAATGGGCCAAGTCCTATGTGTAGTGTATTGACCTTTTATATTAAGGCGCGAGTTGCCATAACAACGGACAACCACATGATCAAGACAGAGACACATTGTTGTGGGTTCGTATGTAGTAGACACTATCAAGACTGTTTGGGAAAGGTAATAAACCGTTTAGTTGTAGCAGCAAACACGACAGTGGCGACGAGGATTGGATAGAAGGATTCAGAAGTGTAGGAAGACGAAAATACGTGAAAAAAAAATACGTGGGAAACGACGAGTAACAAGACGGGGCGCGACGACAAAACAAGCACGGAATGGCAACGTCTCGTGCAATTTTTGAGGAATTAAACCCTAAGGACAGGGACATTGATAGTTATATCAATAGGCTTAACCAATACTTGATCGCTTGGGATATTACAGATACGGAACAGAACTAAGCGAAAAGCTATTCTTTTGAGCAGTATTGGAAGCAGAAGGTACAAAATATTACATGATACATGCTATCCCCAACAACCATATGAAAAAGAGCTTCAACGAATTATGTGGATCAACATTTTAAGCCAAAGCGATTGATTGTGAATGAACGCTTTAGATTTAATTCGACCAAGCAATCGGCAGGTGAGTCAGTTACGGATTTTGCAGCAAAGCTGAAGAGAATAGCGTCTAGATGCGATTTCAGAGGAGATCACTTACAAAAAAGTCTGGCGCAGAACTATAATTTCCAAAACGTTTTGGAAGTAGCGTTGGCAGAAGAAGCGACAGAGAAGAAGGTTAAGGACATCATCCATGGTCCGAAGCAGGGCGACCAGTTGGTAAATATAATAAATTTGAGGAGAGGACCAAGAGATCGACGAACGCAGAGCAGTAGACAGGATCGAGGACAGAAGTGTGAAAGATGTGGTGTGAGCAATCACAAGTCGAACGAGTGTAGACATAGGAAGACTAGATGTTATAAATGCAATGAAATTGGTCATTTGCAGTCACAATATTTTATTAGCTTAATCATTAGCTTGTGCAGGGATAAATGACACAAGCTAATGATTTATCTAGCAGGGGCGGATAAATACGTTGGCTCGTATTCCTTATTTCTTTTTAGTGAAATTTTTTCATTTATTATTTTTATAATGACATTTTCCTTCTCACAAGTTAATATTTTTTTCTAGCATAGAAGGATAAAAGCGTTAGTTTATATCCCTTATTCCCTCGGATTTTCTTTTGTTTTAACCCGTTACTTATTATCATTCCATTGGAGCCTCTCCTTTTCGGTTAACTGATCGACGGTTTAAAATAGCAAATGACTATCCATCATTTACATCTCATTAACTGGTTTGTTATTGATTTTTAAATCCTGGTTATCTTTTTGTCGCATAATTTCTTCTCAACAGAAAAACAACACCTGCTTTTTTTGCATTTTACGTTTCACTCCGACGAAGAGCCTTTGCTCTAAACGTCAGTTTCTCCATTGTTAAGTTCCGGCAGTTTCCTAACACTTTTGGTTATCTAACAAGCCGTCACAGTGACGCCCGAAGTTCAACGGAACCCAACGCAACCCAAATCACATCAGGAGACGAGTGCGTTACGTAACAGAGACCCACGACGATGAGGATTACGAGACAGTGAGCAAACAAGAAGGCAGTCCAGAAGAGAATTTTCACCAAGCCATATTTGCAGTAGAGAGCGGAACATTGAAGACTAAAGCTAACAACGACCCTTTACAGTCAAGGCCAGATAGCCAAAGAACCACATCGGCAATCAAGGTACCAATGGTTGTTGAAGGCATAGAGATTGAAATGGAACTGGATACAGGAGCTGCTGCATCGATAATGAATGTTGATGACTACGTGAAGTACTTCAAACATGTATCCCTTCGGAAAACATCGAAAAGTTTACGTGGGTGTTCAGGTATTCCATTAAAGATTGCAGGTGAAATTGTGGTAGATGTAAATTACAGAAATCAGCCTAATGCCTTGCCCGTGGTAATCGTACATACGGACAATTATGCACCACCTTTAATGGGTAGATCGTGGTTGAAGGAGATCAAATTGACTGGCCAACGATAATTGGTCAGGGTTAACACTATGCGAGACCAGCCCCCACGGATGAGCTGAACGAGAGATATGCGGACACATTCCAACCAGGTATAGATAAGTACGATACTAGGAGCGAAACCGAATTTGCACATATAGGAGAATGTGGTACCGATTTTTATGAAGGCATGCCCAGTGGCCTTCTCCTTAAGGCCCGCGGTTGAGAAAGAACTGGACAGAATGAAAGAAGAAGGAATAATAGTGCCTGTGGATTTCAGTGATTGGGCTACACCATTAGTCGTTGTACGCAAAGTCGATGGTATAGTCCGCCTTGCGGAGACTATAAGCATACTGTAAATCAAGCCATTCATACCGATCTGTACCCCATACCGACACCGGAAGGGCTGCAGACCAAGATGGCAGGAGATAAGAAGTTTCCCAAAATTGATTTAAAATGCGACTACCAACAGATGTTTCCGGATGAAGGATCACAGAACTTAGTCACGATAAACACACAGAAAGGGTTATTTCGTTACACCCGTTTACCTCTTGGTATATCGTCCAGTCCTGCGATTTGGCAGAGGTTCATCGATCAAGTATTGACAGATCTAGAGTTTACCTGTGGTATAATGGATGACGTGCTGGTAACGGGCAGAAACGACGAAGAGCATTTGGCTATTTTGGAGGAAGTGTTCCGTAAAACCAGTAACCAGAGGAGTGTGTTTTCATGAAAGAGTCGATCGTATATATGGGAGTTCGTATTTTGGCCAACGGAATTCAGCCTGCAGAATACAAGGTCAGGAGCATAAGGAAAGCGCCAGTCCCGAGGAATGTCACCGAGCTCCGTTCATGGTTGGGCATGCTGAATTTCCACGCAAAGTTCCTACCCAACCTAGGAAACAATTTTTAATTAACTTCCTATCACGAGTACCGAAATTCGAAGTGCTACCCGAACAGATCCAATTTTGTCCTGAGTATTAGAGTATACACGGTCTGGAAGTTCACGACCTCCGTCTGGAGCTTTATTTTCACCGTAGACTGGAGTTCCCTGTAGAACAGGATTGTGTTCTGTGGGGATTCCGCGTAATCATGCTTAGTAACCATCGACGAGCCCTTTTATACGAGTTACATTTAGCACACCTCGGAATTTTTTGAATCAAAGAGATAGCACGTAGCTACATATGGTGGCCAAAGATCGACGAGGACGTTGAATATACTGTCAGACATTGTCAGAGCTGCCTACAAACGAAAAATGCGCCGACAGTCGCGCTACTTATGCCTTGGTTATGGCCGAATGCACCTTGGCGTAGGATACACGTGAATTTTGCAGAGGAAGATGGTCGTAATTTTTTAATGGTAGCTGATGCTCATTCTAAGTGGCTAGAAATTGTCCTGATAAATGATACAACGGCAGCAGCCACCATTTAACTTCTATGTTCAGCAAATATGGAATTTCGGTTCAAGTAGCTAGTGATAACAGTCCGCAGTTTAGAAGCTCAGAGTTTGAGAACTTCCTGAAAAGAAATAGGGTGAAACATGTGAAAGTAGCTCTATACCATCGTGAAAGCAATGGTGAAGTGGAACGTATGGCACAGTCATTCAAGAAAAGCCTTAAGGCCCGAAAGGGACAAGTAAGGGACGTCCAACTACAAATATCGAGATTCTTACTGGCATACCGTACCACAAAGCATGGAACAATTGGAGATACTCCAGCAAGTTCATTCATGGGAAGAGAGTTACGAACGCGATTATCTTTAATGCGCCCAAACGTGGAAGACAAAGTAGTCAACAAACAGAGTAACCAGAAACTTCACCATGATAAACAAATCAAGTTAAGAGAATTTTATCCAGGTTAACGAGTTTTGGTAAAAGATTCTAGGAAAGAGGACAAATTGTGGCCCAGCAAGGTGACAGTGCATACAGCACCAAAATCCTATATAGCGGTTTTACCTGGTGGTAGAGTTTGCAAGAGACTTGTCGATCATTTGAGAAGGTCAGAGTGAAGTAGTGACGCTCCAATCGTACAAAGTCAGAAAAAGAGTAGAAACGAGACGTCAATACTGGGAACTGCGGAACTTCCAACAAGCGAAATACCGACGGATGATTTGAATGTCTCAACAAGAGCGTCGTGTCAAGAGGCGGAAGAAGAATCAACAGTGACGGAGGCAGAAAGAGCACCTGAAGCTGCAAACAACCCTGCGAATAAGGAACCACCTATCCAGAGAGTAGTACGGGGGTCAACTAGATCGAGATATCCACCCACAAGATTAATTGAAGAGAAGTGAAATTATTCGTTTGTTATGGAGGACATTGTGTTAAGAGTTAATATAGTAGGAAGTAGTTCATGTGCGTGCACAACTTTAGGAGGGAGAAGTGTAGTGTACTGACCTTTTATAACAAGGCGCGAGTAGCCATAACAACGGGCAATCACATGATCAAGACCGAAAGCCACGTTGTTGTGGGTTCGTATGTAATAGACACCATCTAGGCCTTTTGGGAAAGGTAATAAACCGTTTAGTTATAGCAACAAACACGACACTATGGTTGCTGAAGGGCCCGAATTGATGGCATTTGCCATCATGGGAAGCATTGCTGGCCAGGAATGCGGATGATCTGCCACAAGCGCCACCCGACGGTTGTTAAGGGTATCATTCTGACGCTCCACCTGACCTTGCGATTGTGGGTGCCACGGACTCTTGAAGACTATCTTACTCTAATCTGATTATACTTTGAGATGTCGAATACACAAGCATGACGTAACGCGATAAAATATCTTGGATTTGCGAAATATATTTGTAGCCATCGGGCGTCTCTGGGTATGGTGCCACGAAGTCCCTAGAAATCCTCGATAACGGTGTTTGTGGAATTTCTGTTGCTTGCAAAGGTGCTCGTGGAATGTGTCTAGGACGTTTTCTCAGTTGATATTTGTGGCATCCAGTACAATAACTGTTGACATCATCGACTATCGAGGGCCAGTATGTTGTCTGACGTACCCTCCTCAGAGTGCTATCCCGTCCCAAATGTCCGAATATTGGGGCATCATGAACCAACTTCAAGAACTCCCGACACAGACTGGTGGGAATTACCGTAGGAATTACATAGACTGGTGGGGATTAGTTGTTGCCATGACTTCGTTCCGAGTGGCGACGATTTGGTTGAGCGACCTCCATAATTCCATATTCTGAAGATACCGTCCGTTCCTACGTGCGTTTCTCTACAAGATACCGTTCGTTTCATTCCGGCGGCGCGAAATTTCTTGAACACCTCTGTCAACCTCTGGAGATGTTCGTCCCATGTCTCGCTCCAAACAATGACGTCATCCAGGTAGGCTAGAGCGCTGGTCCATGATAGTTCTCTGAGGATGACTGTCATTAGCCGCTGAAAACTGCCCAGTGCTCCCGACAGTCCAAACGGTGTTCCACACCCTGTCCATTCATATTGACCATCCGGGCTCACGAAGGCAGTCTTGGCGGTATCTGCGGCTCGTAAAGGCATTTTCCAATATCCTGATTTGGCATCTAACGTTGAGAAGTACTTTGCCTTGCTTAAACGATCCAAAAGGTCTGTTAAACTGTTTAATCAACGGTAATCTATTGCCAATCGTAATCGTCCTTCTTTCGCCTAGCGACTACAATTGGACTGGTCCATGGCGTGTAGATGTTTCAATGAAGCCCTGATCGAGTAGATAGCGTATTTCATCTCGCATTTCCTCTCGTTCTTGAGGAGTCAACCGTGTTGCCACAGGGCGGGTACCTGGTTGTAGTATTGTCGCATGTTCCACCAAGCCAACTGAACCCAATTGGTCACTGTCCAAATTTATTTATTAAAGATGTCAATATTCTGCTGAATAAGTTCATCCAGTGACTGTCGACAACTAGTGTCAAGAGCTGGATCAGACTGATATTGTATTATTCGTTGGTTGAGTTTTGAGTTAGGTTCTGGTGCGGATGAGTGATCTTGAAAGCCCACTTCAAAGTTAGGAATAACCCAAGCTCATTTCTTGCCTTTATAAAGTTTCTGATCCTTTGTATCTATGTTGGCAATCCTTAACACCAGCTTGTTGTTGCATCTTGGGACGTGTAATTATTCTACAGGCCCCCACAAATTCGGCATGTTGATTAATAGTTTCAATGAGTACTTCACGGCATGGCATAGGGGAATCCAAGTCGCACAGGACCACTGTCTCGGTTCCAGCTGCTAACACTACCACCTAAAAAGGTCAACCCAGGTATTGCCAATACAAACATTCAGAGTCAATTTTCCTTTGAATTCAATTTTTGACCCTTCGATTGCTTGAGGTTTTTCACTTGAGTCCACTGGGATTAACTTTATATCTTCTTTTACCTTATCTATTGCTAAAAGGCTAAGTTCACTACCACTGTCCCATTGTGCACTGACAGCGTTTTGACCGAATGTCACACGAACAAAAGGGGATTTGTGAAATAGAACACCACAGTGTTTTCGATAACCTTGATCATATACCCGTATACGATATCTGCTTTTTTTATTTGACAATAGAAATTGATGGTATCTTCGATCCCAACACTGGTCAGGCCCCACCCAGACTTCTTTAGTTTAAATAGTCTGACTCGTCATGGGAATTTTGACCCAGGGCTACACGAGAACCAAGAGGGGTCTGTTGTTCGAAGCTGACGATGGTTTTCAGTCGCATTCTCTTCGTTTACGTAGCCGACAGTCCACCCCCAGGATGCAGTTTGCCGCACTGGAGGTACCGACAGCGAATTGGCTTTGTTGTACGTGGTTACTATCCCCTGGGGTTATGACCCGGGCGGGGTTTTGCACTTATTTCCAGATTTTCGACTTTCTTTTCTAATTCTTTCAATTTCTGGCGTAGATGACTGTTCTCTTCCTGGATGGCACAAATACCAGGACTGTCACCAGTTGTCTGTAGAATGGACGTCAGTTCTTGCGCTGCAACGAGGACGTCTTCTGGCGATTCACACGTGCCATCTTGTTTATAAAAACCTTTCTCGAATAAGCGAAGGCGAACAGTGAAGTGAAATCTGTAGGTTACTCTGGCATCGTTTTTGGTACTGTAAGAAAATCCTAGCCAGACTATGCGTTGGAGGCGTCGAATAAACTTGTCGAGGTCTTCGTGCGGCTGTTGTGTGCATAAGTTTGAGTCGCTCGCAAGTTAACATATTTCTTTCTTAGGGCTGCGTAGAGAGCTGCGACTGTCGCTTTACTTGTTTACACATCTTGAAAAAACAGGGCTTTTTCCACAGTTTATTGCTCTATCTTATCTTATTTACGTATTATATCAGAATCATCTCGTCTGTCACCTGACCCATCGAGCACATGCCGTGTTCATGTCTGCTAATATGGTTAATATCAACTGAACTGTCACATTTTGGTAAGGAGAAGATCATCGTAAATGTACACATGGATCGTGTGATTTACAGCGACTTCGATCTACGACTAGATCGAAACCCACACCAGAGCTCTTGAAGTCCTAGGTGTCGAATGCGAATCGTATGGGAAGTTGCTAATTCCTCTTGCCGTGGAAAAACTGTCAGTAGAATTGTGTCCTGTGTCCAGGAAAATAGACACTGGAAAATGCGATTTAGATCAGTTGTTGAAGGCGTTTAACAGTGAATTAGAAGCAAGGGAACGATGCGAATGCTCTTGCAGTTCAAGATCAAGGTGAAAGAAAGAATCCTGGCGCCGGATTTTCAAACAAGGGCCCCAAATCTGCCCCATTCACAGCTGCTGCTTTGTTAACGCAATCACAAGGATTGACAACTGTGAAGTGCACCTATTGTCCATAAACTCATCCCAGCCCCTAATACCACATTGTCAACGAGAGAAATGCGAGAAAAAAATCTTTTGAAACAACAAGACGGTGCTGTATCCGTTCACTACGCAATCGCATAGACAGAAAATGGGATTCAAAGGTGCAATGCCATAATTGTAACCAAAGGTATCACATTTCAATTTGCGAAGAACGCAGCCGTACTGAAACTGGAGAAGGAAACTGAAATTCAGAGGATGGAGGAAGAGGGTCAGAACGAGCTGAATCACAACGGATCACGATAGTGTATGTCGAGTCCAAAACGTGTGTACTTTTACAAACTGCTACAGCGACCATCTCACCAGTTAATCAACCTCACAAGGCCGTTAACGTGCGACTGCTATTTGACTCGGGAGCCAAGGAAGCTACATATCAGAGATACTTACAAGAACACTAAACCTACCATCTCTGAAAACCGTCGGAAATTCGGAGGAAATTCGTCGAAAGGTGCCCCCATAAAACTGGTTCTACTGTAAGAGTGTAGAAAATCCAGCTGATATTCCATCCCGTGAAATCGAATGGACGTCGATATCTTGATAAGGTCACAAATCTGGTGGCATGGTCCATCATGGTTGCAAGATTATATGGTGCAGTTGGAAGAACCAACCTCGGACTTCTTCGCAGAAGTTTACAGCAGAAATTCCGAAAACATTCTTAAAGGGTCCACCAAGCTAGTTGTTGAAGCCACGAACCAACACCTATGACCTCTTAGATCAACACCACACTAGTGGCCAACACCTCTTAGAACAACACCTAAGTGATATAATTCATCCAGAAAATTACCGTGATATTAACAAGCTGGCATGAATTACAGCCTATATATTACGATTTATGAACAATATGAAAGCACGGAAGACTAGAACAAGGACAACTGGACCCCTGACTGTGGAAGGATGTGAGAAGGCTGAGCAAATGTGGCTACTGGAAGTACAGCAACCGATCAAGAAAGATTCTAAGTTCAAAAATTGGCAACTGCAACTTGGTCTTTACGTCGATAAAAATGGCTTATTAAGATGCAAGGGGAGAATGCAACACGCAAGCGTACCGTTTGACACAAAATATTCCATCATTCTACCCAATGATCATCTCACCACCATGATAATTAGACATTGTTATCAGAGAGTGCTTCGCGATGGAGTCAGGCAAACCCTGACCGAACTCAGGTCCAGGTTCTGGGTCACCCGAGGAAGACAGACCGTTCGTAAGGTGGTGAACAAATGTGCCACTTGTAAAAGGTTTGAAGGAAGACACTGTCCCATTCTTCTGACAGCTCCTTTGCCTGAATTTCTTCTGGAAGAAAACTCAGCCTTTATGAATGTGAGGATCTATCTCGCTAGTCCGCTGTTTATAGGGAGTGGCAAGAAGGAAGAGAGACGAACAGAAAAGGTGTGTATTATTCCGTTTACACGTGGACATAGCCGGGCAGTACACCTGGATCTTACACCAGCTCTTGATGCAGACAGTGTTATAAGAAGCCTAAAACGTTTTATATGTCTTCGAGGAATTCCCGAGTAATTGCGTCAGATAATGCCAAATACTTCGAATTTGCTTCAAGGACACTCACTTTACTCTTCAACATTCCGAGAGTCCAGAATTTCCGACAGAATCATAGAATCCAATGGCGTTTTAATCTAGACCGAGCCCCATGGTGGGGTGACCTCCTCGAACGACTTATTCGTTGTGCGAAAAGATGCCGAAAGAAGGTCCTTAAGAATGCCAGACTGACTTATGACGAATTATCGACTGCTTTGGCCGAAGTGGAGTGCTCTCTCAACTCACGACCCGTTACTTATGTGAGTCTGAAGCCATGGAATTACCGTTGATACCATCACATCTTGTCTTTGGATGAAGAATATTGTCATTACCAGATTTTGGTCGAGGAAGAAACGGAGGACAACGCCAAACTACTAAACAAGTGAAAGAAAGTTTTGTTAATGCTTTTGTCTCATTTTTCGCGAAGATGGAAAAATGAATACGAAATCGAGTTGAGAGAACACCATCGAGCAACGCGAACTGGTCCCCGATGCCCATTTCTAATACAGGCTGGCGACATAGGAACGATAATGGAAGAAGGAAAATCCAAACGAGGAATGTAGAAACTGGGCAAGGTGAAAAATGTTCTTAAAGGCAAGGATCAGGTCGTTCTAGGAGCCATTGTTAAAGCTACGTCAAAGGCAGGAAGGATTGTACCTTTAAGATGACCACTACAAAAACTGTATCCTCTCGAAGTAAGAGAAACCATATGCCCCAGGCAAAAACAGTGCTTCCAAGAAAAACGCCAATTACTAACGAACAACCTAGAAGAAGGACAGCAGTCACAGGAAAACTGCGAAGACGCTTACTTGATCAGTACTCTTGTGATTCTGAGGACGCTGAAGAATACTGATCAAGGGGGATATAAGAAGTATCGAGCAAACATTTCATATTTTTAATGTAGAATAAAAACTTGTTGACATTGCGTTGATGTGGGTGATGCGCGGAGGTTGGTGTAACGTCCGGCAACTAGCTAAATTTAGATCTCACTGTCTGTGAAAACGGTTGAGTAAGTTGTAATGTCATCCGAGAAGAATTGAAAATTAAATCTGAACCTTTGAGAACGAAAATGAGTTTAGTTTCATTTAGAGTGCAATATTTTTGTACAACTACTTCGTGGTTAATGTAGGTTTTTGTTTTTCCAAAGTGCAAAAGGATTAACCTACCTTCTTCGGAAAACTTACTCAAACTGGGGTAAACAAAAACCGACGTATAACGCTTCGAAGGACTTCAATAAGTTAGACGGTATTATTAAAAGTGACTCCCTACCTAAATTCAAGACTGCTCTTGACGGACTTTCTAACTCCTAACCTTGTATATAATTAATTGCCTTTATCCACCTTTACTTGTTATAACGTTCAAATAACATATATGTTGTTTCATAAATATGTTGTAAAGTAATTTGTTTAATATTAATGCAGG
>JBAHVQ010205568.1:0-12649 GCA_036872915.1 Nanipora kamurai
GTGCGCACAATGCAAAGCGGCAATGGCTCATCCTGTAGAGTGCTCAATATGACCTAAAAGCCATAGAGCGTATCTAAATAGATAGATAGACAGACAGACAGACCGACCGACAGACAGACAGACAGACAGACAGATAGATAGATAGATGTACAGTATATATATAATTCGTGACCATGCTCTCGGTTACTGCCTTCGTAGCTCAGTTGGCAGAGCAGAGCACTGCACTAGATTGGCAGGGTCGCTGGGTTCGATTACCAACCGGAGGCCCTGGAGTTGCAATTTTTCGCAACTGGTCCCGGTTGGGTCTCAAAATATACTCGAAACTTTCCTTCACCTAATATAAACATCATTTCATGTTCGTGAGTGTCAATGTCAATTATTCCTTGAATATACCTTAACAGTAAGTAGATAACCAAAAGGGTTGGGAAACTAAGGGAACTCACAGGTAAGTGTGACAAAAAATGACGTTTCGGGCGAAGGCCCTTTCTCAACCTTTCGATTATCTACAAGCCGTTCAATCCCGCCGACACAGCACTCTACGTTTATACCTTAGCAATAAGTTTACCAATTTAAAATAAGCGATACTGTACAGAGTACATAAAGAGAGCCAGAGCCTTACAAAAAAAGCCCAGTTGTATTCTTAAATCGATAAGGAAAGATCCATGCTGGTAATTTGAAAGCCTCTCAACGATTATTTTGTTCCTATTTTCCCCTTGTTTATAAACGATTGCTTTTTCTTAGGCTTCTGTGTCTCAGGTCTTTTAGCAGCTTTGAAATTATTATAAATAATACTATAAAAGCAATAAGATTATCAGTTAATTTTTTGTTAAGTTTTTGTACATACCACATATTCAGTGAGTATTTTTATCCATTGTATCCGTTATCTCTTTTCATGCAAACCTGATCTTTTGATCTAAATTGTCCGAAGTACAGACAGCTCAATTTTTTGTCGGAGTGAAACGTTTCCGAGGAAGGGCCTTCGCTCGAAACGTCAGTTTAACCATTCTTAAGTTCCGGCAGTTTCCCAAACCTTTTGATTATCTACAAGCCATCTAATACTGCCGACGCAGCACTCTACTTTTATATCACAATTTTTGTATTGCTTTCAGGACGACGAGGAACCTCAAGGGAGTGAATTTAATGCCGATGGCAAATATATTCCAAGAATATTCTTCTTAGGTATGTACTTTATATAAATTAAAAATTGTCGAACATCAGAGTACAATACCGGTTAGGGTTCCTTGCTTGACGAAAATTTCTAAGAAGCCGTTTGCTCTGTGTAAAGTACCATTTCGTAGTTTTAGCGTTCCCACGGGACTGTGCATGCTTGAACTTCTAAGCGATGCTGTATGTTTACGAGATTTACTCGAGAACAAACACGGTGGCTTTCAGATGGAGTGAAGTACATGTACTCGACCAAGAAAATATTCAAAACCTTAATTCAGAGTTCGCACTGGTCGTAAAAAGCGTAAAAAAGTACTAAAATTCTGAAATTTGGTTTTACGGCCATAAAAAACCATAAAAAACAGAGATATAACCTAACCTTCTATAACCTATAAGAAAACCTTTCGGAGAGAGACAGAAGACAAAATTGAACTTTAACATAGATAGACGTTGCGCTTAATAATTAGTTGTTAATTAACTTGAACAATAATACGATACTAAAGTGTAACTTTTTCATATTTTCTCGTCAAAATTAAAAAAAAGAAAAGGCGACCATTTCCCGACTTCTGGAAGCCGAAGCCTTTTCATATGACTGATTTTACTTTCGGTACGATCACTTGACGCCTGCAGAAATCAATGGCCTGGGAACAAAAATTATTGAGGGCATAAAAACGTGGTTCCGTGCTGTTGTAAAATCGTACCAACTATTCTAGGAGCTAATTTTTTTTTTATACAATGTAATAAAAAATTTAAAAAGTGATAAAATGTTGTTTTCCAATTCAGTACGAACCCTGTAATTTCAATCCCAGGAAAGACGGTGGACGTGAAAATATCAGACCTCTTGAGTGCAGTGTCTTCTTTTGCTTGATGCCATAGTTTTTTTAAGTTAATTCATATAACAAGGTGTCAAAACATGACTGTACAGTTTGAATACTTGTACAACATTTTGAATTTTTATTACTTGTAAATAGAAGCCTCGAAAATAGCTAATCCGATGTTGTACGAAACATTTTCATTTTACACTGTGACAGATTCAAATAGCCTTGTTCAAAAGAAGATTTACAACAAGAGTGGAAATCCTTCTTACAAATACTACTATTCTGACGCAGATTCTAGTAAGTGAATAATATTGGCATCCTCAAATGATCTTGTCGTGAAACGTCTAACTTTAAATTCTAAAATAACCACTCCACACCAGTAATAATAACAACAGCTATTCTAAGGACTAGTGATAACATTAGTATTGACGGTGGTAGCGACAACTCTGCAATTAATTGACGGTAATCTCGGTGGAAGAATATATGGTATTTACATTCGGTATCATGAAATAGGTTGTATATTATGTGAAAGTTGATTTTCGAGTGTAAGGAATGATACTCGTATCAAAAATCCCGTGAGGACCACACTCATTCACGCAGGAAGGTGCGTTAAATTCTTGCTTTTTAAGAGATTCGTGATAACTGTATTGGAAGAGGAGTGCACTAGATTCGCAGGCCTTGAGTTGCATCTTTCGCAAATAGTCCCGGTTGTGTCTTAAAATGTATAATTTCTACACTCGAAAATTAACTTGCCCTTAATATATACCCAGTTTCACGATACTGAGAGTAAATCCCAAATATTCGTTGAATATATCTTGAAGTTAAGTCAGGGCAAATTAGAAGTGAAAACTAATTGCAGGAGTCCAAGTCCGGTTAACATCTTGGCATCCACGAGTGCATTTTTCAAATTCTCCATAACCAAGAAAGCTTGCAGTGTGAAAACATTTTAGGGTCTTTGAAAATCACTAATTCTAATTTATAATTTATGAGAAAAAAATTAAAGATTATTATTAAGGAGAACAAAATTATGGGTATTTTTGTTCATCAAAGACAATCTCAAAACGGTGGTTCTTGTTTTCGTTCGCGACTTCTACCAAATTTTCCGATACCGTAGAGGTCGTATTTAATCGTCTGTGTTGGGGTTCCAATAATTTGCAGCCAATAATCGTGATGCTATATGTTCGCAGAAATCTTCGCCAAATTATCTTTTCTTTTGACTGTTTTAATTTTTTCCTATACTGTATTATACCTGGATACATAAAACGTTGAATATTAGTTGAAGGGATGACAAGAGAATAACAGTAATCAGCGTAAGAGATGAAAATATTAAGAAAATGTTGTTAGTATTAGTATTGCTGTTAATGTTGGCGCCGTTTGAAAGCCCCGTCGACTCCAGGTATTGCTCACTCATGTCAACTTGCTTTAATCTTCAGTTGTAGATTCTATGAGGGAGGCGTTAAAGAGTCTCGGTGGACTAGAGACAGAAAACAAAATTGAACTTTAGCATAGATAGACGTTGCGCTTTAATAATTAGTTGTTAATTAACTTGAATAATAATACGGCACTAAAGTATAACTTTTTCATATTTTTTCATCAAAATTTAAAAAAAAGACGAAAATAGCAATTTACCGTATTTCAGTTGTTTCTGCAATCACGAAAACAACAACGTCGAAAAAAGCTTTCGTGCATGAAATAATTAATGGCTAAAGTACTCGAGTGGGGGTGTTCTCGGAATTTAAATCCGCACTTTTACGAACGAAGGACAAAAAATGAACTGCATTCAGACCGGGGTTTTGTAGGGTTTTCTAGACTGGACCAACGGAAAGTGTCCGCAATCAATATCTCAAATTATTTCACGTAAGGCCCTCAAATTTTCACGGAATGAACGACGTCCAAATTCATGTGTTGGGATGGTGATAAAAAGTTTGGCGAAAAAAACTTCAAAATTTGAAAATTTCGCACTAGATTTCTGACACAATAGGGGTTATGAAATTTCATATAACTGTCGACCTGTCGTATACTTTTCGCTGGTTTTTATCGAACGATAGAGCGAATAAAATTTCTGGAAAAGTTATAAATTTTCAGATATATACCTCAAATACATTGACAGATATTTACAGTCAAAGTTAGCGCAGGTACTTTCTATCCCCCCTAGTCTAAATAGATTTAAAGACTACACGAGGTGAAGCCAATTGCTTTTTGTATATTATCACTTTACCCATTAAAGGTTGCAGTCTGGCATTCGAGAGCTTGTAAAAATGAAGATGTCAGTCAGAGAACGTTTAACCTATTTATTAGGCGTACACGTTGTTGATCCTTTAAAGAAGTACAGTGAATGATTTTATGGCAAACGTTTTTCTTCTGCATTATCACACCTTCCAGCCCAGCCAAGCTGCATGTAATATTTCAAATCCGTGTATGAGTTTTTTTTGTACCAGCAATTGTTTTCAGTCCGAGGTGCAGCTGAGTACTGGAACTATGCGCGAGAGGAAGAAAACCTAGTCTCCTTCGCTGCAGTTCTTAGTGTCGGTCTTAAACTCCCTCCCAACAAACGGCTGCTCACCCAAGTTTCACATTCCATTCCCAAGTAAGGCTTTCGGTTTTGGGAAACCTGACCTTTACCTTTGTGTTGTTCATGCTGCTGTTATTGCATATTTCGTGGGAGAAAGATGGCTGGATTTAGGACAGTGTTTAAGGAGCTGGAGTGCGGTAAATTCAAATTAGATGGATTAATCTACGAAAGCAGTACACGCCAGCCATTTTAATTCAATCGTATTTCGCGGGAAAATGCTGGTCAGAACGCGAGGATTTATCAATACACATAATTGGCTAATTTGAAACAAAGATCATAAACCTGCTTCGATAATATAGAAGAAAAGGAATGGAATTTAAAGCTTGGTGAACAGTGGTTTGTGGGAGTATATGACCGACACTAAGAACGGCTGCGGGGGAGAAAACCCGTCCAGTCCTCATTCTAGGCATTTAAATAACGTCAAAAAAAGTAATTAATTTTGCATCCGACTTTTACTCATAGGCCAATTGAAATGTAGTTCTCGTGTCTTTGGACTTGACATTTGTTCAAGTCTGACGTTCACTGGGACAGATATCCAATCTCATCATGTGACGTCAATCAGGCCGTCTTGATGCTGTTTACTTTATGAATAATGCCATTAATTAATCGAAGTGTCATAATGTAAATGAAATCACACCATTCAGCTCGACTGGATGATGTGATAATGCATATAAAAACGTCATCAATGGACATCATTGCTTGATTAGGTATGCAATACAAATACAATAAGTTGTTCTGTCCATCAACCAATCTTAAAAGGTACCAAACAAGTGACAACGCAACTTGTAAAGACAGAACAAGAGAAGTTGACATACAGGGACTCCGATAAGTAGGAAAGAAACGACTGTTCCTAGTATCAAGCCTGCGCTCTTGCTTTCATAGTCTGTTATTTCGTAGATGTACGGCTGTCCCTTGGCGTTCCGTCCGCCGGCTTGCCAGTAAATTACTGTGAAGATCTCATACACTATAAGATAAACCATTGTGTAGACAACATGAAGTAACCGGATTGGTACACAACCGAGGATGACTTCGGCTAAAATGAAAACGGCATTTAGGGCATGAGTGCTAACGGCTATAAAATTAGGAGAGCCTCGTTGCACGAAGCCCCAATAAGCAATTGTAACAAATATTCCAAGACAGAAGGCTACGTTATACAGAAGCCAAGTGATTTGGTGATACCACCTGGACGGTGCTGTTTTTATCACTTCTGGTTCTTCCGGATCAATTGATGTTTGTTCGTTGTTGACTGTATTCAATCTGAAATCTTTTCCATTCTCAACCGAATCCTGGCCTTGGTGTTTATTAGTTTTCTGAAACCTGTTCTTCCATTCATGGTGAACGGCACATGCTGATAAAATCGTGAGAAGAATGAAGCTTATCGTCAGCATTGTATACGACCAATTGGTCAAGTAGATGAACCATTTTGTTTCACCATTGCTGTCTTCAAAGCCACTGCATATGAGACAAACCATACAAAAGATTGTTATTGCCAGTCGAATAGTCAACAGAATGAATGGATGTAGTATCTGTAATAAGAAAATCGCATATATTTATATATATTTCCTTTGATATAGTAAACTTTTACCCTTCAATTTCTGAACATCTCCTGGACCGATGCATCACATGGCGAAAACATTTCGCAAATGTCACAGACAGCAATATCTCAATCATCAAACACGCACGCTTGTCTAAACGCAACACAAACGACACATTTGACGTAACTATGGGAAGTTAAGACGGAGCAGAGATATGCGAGTTTGTCGGTCTTTTCATACTTAACTCACTTTAAGAACGCTTCGAAAAAAATGTTGGATTATATCGCGATGACGGCTTAGCAGTGGTCAACACCAAGTCTAGCAGACTATGTGACAAGGAGAGAGATGATTTGATCATGTATTTGACGACGTCGGACTTAATATTACAGCACTGACAAACGAAGATCGCACAAACTTTCTTGACTTAACATTCGACCTCATCAACGGTACTTACCAAACCTACAGAAAACCCAGCGACGAACCTCTTTACATCAACCGCTCGTCTAACCACCCACCCTCCATAATACGTAAACTTCCCGGATCTATAAACCGACGAATTAACAAACTATCTTCTAATAAAAAAGTTTGAGAAACTGCCGGAATTTAAGAATACTTGAACTGACGTTTCGAGCGAAGGCCCTTTGTCGGAGAGAAACGTAAAACGACGAAGGGCCTTCGCTCGAAACGTCAGTTTAAGTATTCTTAAGTTCCGGTAGTTTCTCAAACGTTTTGATTATCTACATAGCCTGTCAATACTGCCGACGCAGCACTCTAATTTTTTTAAATTATTGTTTGTATCTTCTAATAAAGATGCTTTTTGGTATTTCCAGTACCAATTTAAGAACAGAATTTTATACAGTTCGTGAGATATTAATTCAAAATTGAAAATGGATTTCTATTTGACAGCTAGTCCCAGTCCACTGTCGTGCTTACGGATAACTTGGCCTAGGGCAACTCCTATTAACGTTCACTTTTTTAATCGCAAACGTGAAACTTAAACACGGCGTGAGTGCATAAGTAGAGGCTGAGTAGCTTCGTCACTTATTTCAAATCCGAATATGAGTTTTTTGTATCAACAATTACTTTCAGTCCGAGGTGCAGCCGAATAGGCCGTTTGCAGCTAACTAAAAATAACTCAGAACAATGAAAAACTGGAGAGCATGGAGAACAGTGGGATTTCCAAAACAAAGAAAAACACAATGTACCAGATTTCACTTGCTCTCCAGATTTTGTTATGCAAAGTGTTTTCGATCAAGTTGCAAAAGGCCCACTATACAGGGTGTCCCAAAAAAGGTGACACTATAGAAATTATCATATTGTTATAATTTGAATGCCTGAGCACTATGCTAAACCCACAGGTGCATAAACTTCTGCTTCTGGAATTTAAAATAACTCCTATTACCATAAAAGTCAAATTACAAGTAAATCATACGATCAGTTGGAGTAACAATAATGGTTCAATTGACTACAGAACAACGAGTATTTGTTTTAACACAATTTACCCTAACACCGAATGTTACCGCAGTGCAAAACGCATTTACTCGTTTTGCTAGACTCGGGCGTTAAAATATTTAGACGAAGCGAAAACGTTTTAAAATGCTTAAATGTAAATACAATTTTATTAAATTCCCAGGTGTCTAATCACGCGCGTTTAAGAGCGGTTTAAGAACAATGAGATGATTTCTATAGTGTCACTTTGTTTTGGGACACCCTGTATATTCAAAACACATCAACAACCTCACTGGTTAATGTTTAATACCGAATTCAATTGCATTTTCTGTTACGAACAGCAGTTGAACAAGAATATATTAAATCTACGCGTTTGAACCATATATGGCTTATTTGGATAATTTACTTCCTTTCACTTTGTGAGTACTTTTTCTACTAAATTCTTTAGCGTCTAAATTGACTTTCAGCTGATAAGCGAAAAATATAAAGCTTTGCTTTTAACTTCATATTACGAGTCATGTTCACAGTTAACGGACGCGTTATGCTCCGTTATACTAGAATGCATTTTTAGGGGGGCGTTCTCTCTGTTATGCGCTCGCTCCGTGATTAAGAGTCCCATTTAAAGTGTCTATGACATGAAAATTAAATTTGTCATTAAGTTTGTTTGAAAGAACTGCTGAAATTATAGCGCAAAGTCTTTTACACTTTTTCCATACCTCACTTCGTTCTTGAGATCTGAAGACTTATTTGATATGTAAATAACACCTCGCATACGTCATAGTGTTTAACGAGTGGCGGTACAATTAGCAAAATTGTTAAAGATATTGAACAATGTCACACATAGAACTGTGAATCTAGGTGTACTTGCCACGCAACACTAAACTGACCAAGTTCTTTGTAATTTCGTAGAATAGTTTCACAGATATGTGTGATTTTTTAATAACTAATTTTGCACCGTGACGTATGCAAGGTGTTATTTCCAAATCAAATAAATCTTATCTCAAGAAAAAGTGTAAAAGACTTTGAACATATGTAAAAAGCCAGAAGGGCAAAACCCGTAGGAATGAATGTGACGAAAGGCGTTCGATCAGCAGTTCCTTCACATTTTCCCTTTCAAAAACGGAACAGACTGTTACTGCGTTTCAGGTTTTGTAGCGTCAGTGGAGACCAATGTATGAAATAACCGGGGGGTTAGTACAAGTAAGAGTTGGGTGATGGCCAGGAAAAAAAGATAAGAATATCTGGGTATACTTAATTTACAGATTATCTTTTTAGTTTTAAACAAATAATTGCTTCTCAACAAACGGTATTGTGGTAACTGGAAATACTATTTTCCGCTGTAAATGGTCCCCTCATTAACTTTTTCCCGGCGAGAAATCTCTGCTTGACGAAAGCAAAATTGTAGGACGTCTGGTACCGTAAAATGCTCTAGTGTCAAAGTAAAAGGAGAGCCTAATTCATCCCGCTGGAATTTGAGACAGCTAGTTGAATGGGGAAACGGTGAAGACGAAGAGGTATTGACATACACCCCGTTTACACCAGCCCCGGCTGAGCCCACGTTGGCCCAACCTAATCTGAACACACCAAAGAACTTATGCATCGGAAATTTGTTCGAAATTGATTAAATCGAGTACTTTAAGAATGAAATAGGGTACCTCAATTTGAAGTTACGTAAAAAAAAAATTAAAGTATTTTCAACTGATAAATTGTCTACTTCAAAGGTGTCTTAATATTCCTTACAAGTACGTTAGATTCGGTAAGTGGAGTAAATACCATTAACGTTGCATGCATGGTAATGTCAAATAGCAATTGAAATATTGAATTCTTTTATGAGGGGACATTTTCAAATAACCAAGGCAAAGTTGGATAATCCTACAGCTGGTTCAAAATCTGTTCTTTTAAATGGGAATTCAACAGACTTCTCTGGTGCGATGTTTTCTATTTCTATGCATCCTTTCTATTTCTATCGTTTGCTCAACAAAGGATGAGAAGTGGCTTTAGCCAATCGAAGTCATTAATAGTCCAGCCGGTACCAGGGCCATTGACGCTCCAGAAACCCCGCCCCAAATAGCTGAATTTTTGGGTAAACAGCGCAACCTGTGATTAATCGTTGTAGACTTTCAGCCAACTCGTGCAGGTTCCCTGGAGCCCAGTCTTTCCGACGTTTCTGTAGTGGTCAATTTCTAGGTTTCAAGTGAAATTATCCAGCACGGTAATGACGCAGGAGGTCAATAGTCGAGGCTAACTCACAACTAACCATTTTGAATTTGGTTGCGCCTTAAAGTAAGCAATGTTACTTTGAAATTCACAAATCAGAAAAACTAAAGTTCTATTTAATTTAAATAAACGGAGCTGTGCAACCTGCTATATGAGCTAGCAGGAACTTGCAATACTGTAATATTTTATCTTTAATTATTTTAAAGCCCAGACATGCTCTCACGTGATACACAACGACCAATCACCACATACAAACCGCGTCTTTGTCCGAGAGTTGAATGTAGAAGAATTGCAACATGAGTTGATATTTAATCGACTCTTTCGTTGGACATGTTCTGTTACATAACTTTAGATGAAACGTTTTAGGATAAAACATTTTTATATTTATATGAGCAGAAAATTGTAAACGTCCTTTTCTACTTTAGCAGTATTTTATTCAAAACGTTTTCACTAATCCTGGGTTAAGTTAGTCGTCTTTTGAACAATCGGGCAAAGGCAACGGTGTCAATTTGGGGGCTGACCCCCACTTTACATTTTTTTGCAGATTGCATAATCTTAATCATGTTTGAAAGTTCTGAGGAAATTTATGCAAAGATATTCAGTCAATTCCAAAAGAATTAGCAGGCAATCGTTCTTTGAGCAACCGACCACTGAAGGTGAATCTCTTACACGGCACGTTTAACTGTACGAATTCGTGACAGGAGAGATATTTTCAAGGTTTCGACCCTTAACATGGTATTGGATATGGAGAACTACACAGATTTCAGTACAATTCTGAATTCGTCCGGAACCATGTTAACGTAGCCTTTTTATAGTGTCTGGCCTCTCAGAGAAAAGCTTATAACCACCCTACTCGTCAGAGTCGTCAAGAAGCCTCTAGTCAAAAGTCTCAACTTTCTGTTTAGAGCGACAGAAGGTCTCGTGACCGGTGTTCGACGGAATCTATTCCACCGTAAATTTTCTCTAAAAGGCCGAAAACAACAGAATACGCTAGTATGCTACGTAAGCCTAAAAGGATTCCAACCGGTGCATGTGATGAAAAATTTACCATCGCAAACGAAGTTTGAAGCTGAACAAGGATGTTAAAAACTTTGGAGAACGTATCTGCCACCCGCTGATCGTGGCGATCGTAGTCACCTAACTTGTACATGTAGCGCTAATGAAAGCCATTATGTGGTTCTAACATAAGGTAGCTCCGCAATATCTGTTGTTAACCGCTGACACGAGGAATTGCCATACTATTTATGAATCCCGTCCAGAACATTTTTACTTAACTGTTTTATTGCGTCTATATTAAAGTTGTTATCAAATGACTTGTCCAGGGATATTCTTGGTCTTAATGTTTTACCTTTTACAAACAGTGTTAAATGTTAATTGTAGAAGTACCGGTACCAAAAAGGAAAAATAGCATTTCCAAGATTATCACTTTTGGAACCCCCCGTGAATAGGACAGTGTGTAGGACAGCCCCCCTTGTCAACAACTTATGCACGATCCTGATAGGGTAAACTGAACACAATAACATAGTTTTTGAACATGTTGCCATAGCAACCAAAATAATGACCCCCCCCAACAGTGATTTTAGGCTCCATTTTTTAAAAATTATAGAGTACCAAATAATGGCTAGAAAGGCAAATAAATATTATTCTTATGTTCAGCATAGGCCAATCTAAGGGATGAACCTAAAAACCTTGTGATATTTGTTTTTTCATTCAAAAATACGAGAATGATGGATTTTTCTTCCACCACTGCTCTGTGTTTTATTACTTTGCCCAACCAATTTACATTATTCAGTGTTTACCTCGTTCCTTTGAGAACAAGAAATTATCCAATGAGCATTTTGTTGTTTGTACATGGCTAGTTCTTGTCGTTGGACTGGTTATGATAACGACATTTAGTCAACTCACCTTTGCAATGATTGTCAAACCATCTGGCAATGCTTGGAACGCGATGGTATCAATGAAAAATTGGGAATGTGTGATGCTATTGTGTGATTCCAATTGAAAGAGTTACTGCAGTGCGATATTAAATGAGAGTTTACTCCTGGAGTGGCTTCATTTACTTCGCAAAACGCAGTAACTTTGAATAGTGCCTGTTGTATCTCGGGGTTTAATTTACACTTCAATCGACGAATTAATATCTTAGCCGATAACAAGTTAATCCCTTAAATTTTCGTATCTTGTATTCCCGGAAACGCTATGTATCTAACGGCTTGTATATACGTCATACGGATTTCTCAGTGGTGTAGGACGCTTTTTTTCACGAATAAAATACATTTCCACCAAAATGGGATGTTTAAGGTTTTCCGCTGAAAATCTACAGAGCGAAATACTAAAGATAATAGTGGGAAAAACTGAGATATTCAAAAACATGTTGGGGGTATTTTATGATAATCAGGGAGATTTTACTTTGATAAACAAAGTGACTTGCGTTTTGCATATCAATGACATTTCTCAACCTAAACACTTTAAAGCAAATTTAGTCAGCAGTTCGACTTCAAAAAACCCCGATAGATTACTATGGTCTAAGTGTTAGAAACGTGGAAATGGTACTTGACGACATCGTTGTTAGAACAAAAACTATATCGTGAATATCCTAGAGACTAAACGTTATTCACTCCTTCTATTATGGAAGAAAAGGATAATTGTAAGAAAGCGTCCTTCTTCACGTTCTCATTGTGTTCGCTAAAACTCCCGAATTACTTTTAAGGGACAAACTCTAACGTTGTCGAATTCCCCCTAAACTTATCCAGTTCTCGTAGCGCACCATATTGCCACTTAGAACAGTTTTTTAATACTGAACACGAACTCAGTTCATGAGGGAGCTTGGTAAATCTCAGACGACTAGTGGACGTTCGTCAAGCTCCTTCTCTCAGAAAAACGATTTCTGAGCCCTA
>JBAHVQ010205599.1:0-12648 GCA_036872915.1 Nanipora kamurai
GCAAGCTATGGATTTTACTCGAGTTAATGCCAGAAGATTTTACTCGTCAAGTGAAAACCTCCTGAAAACCTTTTCGGTAAAAGGTTTAGGAAATTTTCGATGACTCAAAATTTAAAAAATATAGACTGGGGAAAAATGTCTCTTCAAATGAGCGTAACCCACTGGAGCAATCTACCTACTGGAGAATTCGAAAATTTAGAATCCTTTACTAGGGTTGTACCACGACACCACTGAACGAAGGACAAAGCTTTCTGGCGATGAAGACTGTTAAACGGAGGTTTCTCTTAATTTTTCTTTCATCTTAATTCTTTCCTAGCAGGATCATACTTTCGGTTTTCTTTTACTTTGCTCTCGCTGACGCCACAGGATTTTACTCGTCCACGGGACGATTCCGTCGGGAAGGGTTATAGCGGTTTTTTTTCACTTTAAATTGGCTTTGAAAACCAAAACACGTTCAATGAACCTTAAACCAGTCAACCACTTAATTAACTTGGTATTCCTTGGCCCCTAGGCTGTCTCGACCACAAGATAGCCAATTTCCACATAACCTAAATTACAAAAAAATTATTTAACACTTGCCTCATCCCCCTTTTCTCCAACAGGCCCTTGTTTCCCTCGCGGTCCTTTGTCGCCCTAGGAATGTAAGAACAGTTGTATTGTAGGAACATATAAGAACTGTGTAGGAACACAGTCTACATGTTGTTGAAACATGACGAAGTAATTAAAATAACTACCCAACCGAAGATGGGAAGATGAACAGTCATTTTTTAAAATCAAACGCAAGCCACAGATAAGTTTTGGATGACATTTAAGCAGGAACAGAGAGATCCGATTTGGTTTCGGCAAGTTTCAACTCAAACTTGCCAAAACCAAATTGAATCAGCAGTTCATTCTCAAAAAACTTACACGGGGACCTTGTGGACCAATCTCACCCTTTTCACCATCGTTTCCTGGTTCGCCCTGAAATAATAAAAAGTCGAGAATGATTACAGTGGGATTTAGCTTTGACATTATACATGGCGATTAAGGTGATAATAAAATCTTGTAGAAAAAAAACGTGTAAATTTGAGAGGTAGTCTCTTATCGTTCTGCTGATTTAGATCTCCATAAAAGCAGAGAATATGTATTGACGAATTATGATAATGGAGGCAGCTGCTTTGTTAAAGTGTTAGACTTTGATTTATTTGCCTTTCTCATCACCTAGCCAGAGAATTAACCCAGAGATTAGGCGCTCGATTGATGGGGTCTCGCAGGGTCCGGAAATTTAACGTTGTTATCCAAAGTAACTGGAAACATTTCGCCAATGGTGGTAAAAAGCCAGCACTTTCGCATTAGTCACGTTAAAATCTTCAACAGAAGAGCGAGCAAACCCAGGTTGAAATTACATCATCACATCGCTTCTGCAATCCAGGAGGATTCAAACACAGCATTCTTAACACTAGGAGCTTGCAGGAGCCTAAAATACGATAATTATTACTCTAACTCTACCTCATCCACCAACAATGAATTTACATCTCAAAAAAGGTGCTTTCTTCGTTGTCCATTTGCATTGGAAATGAACTGTAGCTTCAACTCCCATGGTAAATACAATTAGGTTTGAAAGGGAGAGTTAGGTGAAGTTTTTTATGGTGCAGTTAGTCAATTCTTGGTTTCTTTGATGACTGTGAGTGTTTCCCGTTGATATTTACAAGTGACAGCAATGTTTAGTCTCATAACGTTTCACAACATTTAGTTCAACGGTTTTTAATCTTTCAATCCGTAGGAACTCAATGCTCAGTGATACCAGTCATAAAAGTCTTCGAACCTTCGACATACAGTAGATATACGAATGTGTTTAAGCAATAAGAGTTGATAAATGTCGACACGCAAAGCATTCATTAATCTATTGTGGACCTAAAGTACAAACAATTTTGCAACGAAGTTATTTTAAAGTATCACTCAGAGAATGCGTGGAATTTTTATTTCCTCCACAACATCGTCTCTAGGGAAATCAATACTGTCAAATCTTCACTAATAAACTGCAAACTTTCAAGACATAATTTCAAATGAAGTCAATAGAAATAGCTAAAGCAAGAAGAACGAAGAAAAGTTTCTTTAGAAATTAACGAGCAAAGACGTTTTTGTAGGAAGTGGAGAGGAAACGTTTTCCCGAGTAAGACTACGACGAAGAACTACTGTCCCGAGTATGGAATTCAAGGAAGAAGGGAAGGGGAAAAGGAATAAAGACGTACTTCAGCGACAGCGGACGAAGCACAATGCAATGGAAAGGCGACGAAGAGAAATTATCAAGAACAGCTTGAAGGGTCTTCGAGATTCTATACCGAACCTAGCAATCGACTCTTGTAAGTTATCCCGAGCAAATCTCTTGAAGACAGCGATAAATTTCATCCATCAGACCGAAGAAAGAAACGATAAATACCGTAGGGAAAACTCTTTGCTTGCTGAACAAAATAAGCAATTGGAAGAAGAGATATTGACCTTAATTCAACAGCGTACAGATATGAACGCCGAGATACAAACCGAAAACGACCAGCTGTGTGGTCACAAGGACCAAGAAAAAGACTTGGAGAATTTCCACAACGAGGCAAACGTTCAAAGCGATATCGAGGAGTCCATTTTTGATGCTATGAGCTATTCATCTGAAGTTTGGTCTATCTACAAAGAGTTTGGCTTACAATCGTATGACCCTTGCATTCAGGAGTTTTCCCTACCTGAAGATGAGGAAAGAGCTTATAAAATAAAGGCTGAATGAATTAAAAGATTGAATCAACGAACTGTGTTTGGTGGCTGTTTAGTGAATGAAGGACTAAGATGAGTAGGTTGAAGAAAGAATACTTGCATCGTTCATAGTATATGTATTCCGATTACAATGTAATGTCGTTGTTCGCTTTTGGTGTAGTATAATATAATGTATTCTTTAGAATTGTCAAATTTATTTCATGCTGTTATCATTGCTTTCGACGTTTACAATGTATGTAAGTTAAGGTACAGCATTCTTTGGTGATGACACATTATACTACTTCAAGAGGGGGAAAATAGTTTGTTTTGCATCTCTACTTCTGGTGAGGTTCCGACGGCTCTGTTGTTCGCTCGTAATCATCGAAAAGCATTTAACCCTCCAACATGTATTGCCCCTCAACATTTCCTGGGGAAAATGTTTGACCCAAAGAAAAGCATTTTTCACCGATGTTGTATAACAATGTTTGAGTGTCCAGTATGGTCTTCGGGAATTCCTTTGAACACTCGAAACTGGCTAAATATTCTTCCTTTCTAAAGTGAACGAACTTAAGACATATAATTTTCTTAAAGTAGCCTGCTCTACATGAAAAACTCCTTGTTTTCTAGGTACTATCGATGAAAATAGTTTTAAAGAAATTCACCGAAGCAAGCATTCAAAAATTTAGCGTTTGGATTGACCCAGATGGTGTTGTAGTGATAGGATAAAGAATCATTAAGATCACTACAAACATATTTAGTTTATATAAGCTAAGTTTAGTTTCCAATCCATTATTAAAAATAACTCAACAAAACAACTTTAACTTGGGAAAATGCATAGAGACATTGTATAGTATACTGTTTTAAATAAGGCATCACTCACTTTTCAACATTGGGAGTTATTAGAGTTTGAGTTCACAATTAATTATTCTTTTATTTTCCAAATATGACTAACTTAATTTTTGCCTCATTCGCATACCTAATTTCGCCGCTTGCTCCTTCAGTGCGTGGGGTCTACCAGTGATATATTAGGAACTCGGCATCGACAAAGTGGTCCATTGGCCACTTTGGAACTGATTTTTTCTGAGACAATTGAATCTGTTACTAGAGACAGGTCGCCATTTTGTTCGATATAAACTTATCCGAGTTACGGAAGGTAACCAACCATAACAACAACGAATTCATATCAGCCAAAATGGTAGAATTGTCCCTGGAAACAGTCCCAAGAGTCTTCACGTGAATCAGTTCTTAAAGTGATGAATATGGCGGCGATTTCGTCCAACCAATCAAAAGGCAGCATTCACTGGGTGATGGCTGTTGTCCATTTTAACTTCCGTGGATACTCACCTGGCGCCCAGTTTCCTCGTATGCAAATCAAATGACTGACGACCTATAAAAACGCTATTACTCACCACTGCTCCTCGAAATCCAGTGGGCCCCCTTGGTCCAGGCATTCCCATAGCTCCCTAAAATGAAAATCAGTTAAACTCTGAGAAGCTATCTATTTGAACCCTGCTAGTCCAGGCTGGGACGGTTGATTCAGGCCACCGCTTATTTCCTTTGCGCGAAAATTCATTTACATGCCAAAGCAGGCCAGTTCAGTTATTTGGGATTTCACTTGAGCGAAGAGGAAGCCCAGTTAGATGAGTGGAAATTCTTCAATTAATTCCTTGAACGTTTGCATAGTGATAGTAGTAAAGAGAATATAGGTTTGTAGAAACACCACAGTATTTATTTAAATCTATTTAATCTATTATTCTATTAAACTATGTAAATTTATTTAAATAAATTGGCGCTGGACCAGTCGAGGTAACCGTGCTGAGAAATATTTCAATGATGATGCAAGCTCACGAAGCAGCAAAGTGTACTAGATACTTCAATATTAAGATACTTTAGTCAGCTAAGTTCTAGAAGAAAAATTCTGGCTTATATTATATATCTGGTTCATTACATATTTATAAAAATTATAATTATTGGTGACACAAGATCAATCTCTAAGTTAAGGTCACATACGTTTCAACTCCTTAGTGACAGAGGGTTTTCCCTTTGAAGAGTAAAATCGTCAGACGTCTGCATCTGTTAATAGTGACTGAATCTGGCACTAATGAGGTATATCCGTCCTGATTTGTCATTCCGAAAATACTGCCTTTTTCTTGTTTCTCCCTGGCTCCCGGGAACTCTTTGGTTACCGAGAGCTAATGAAAAACAAGAAAAAAGTAGATTGGCACGGAAAATTCGGCCAGTTGAAATTAGGCTTAAAATCTATTTTATGTTACATTATTCTCGTTTCTCATTGGCTCTCACGAACTCTTGAGTTCCCGGCAGCCAATGAGACAAAATAGAAAAGCAGTGCACGCAGAAATTTTTGGTCTGGAGGAAACTGGGCCTTAGTTCCAGTTTTCCGCGAGATGTGAAATCCGACAGTTAACATTTAGCTATTACCTCAGTCTGAAAACTTACCCGACAACCTTTTATTCCTTTGAGTCCCGGTAGACCTCGACGTCCTGAGGGGCCCTAGAAAAAATTACTGTTCTGAAAAAGTTGCTTGAAACAACTTTACTTATTTCTTCTACAGTTGAACATTTTTAAATGAAACTTTAATACAGTAGCAGTGGTAAATAAAATACAATGCCACTGAATACTAATGGTACTGTGAGATCTTTTTTAAAATGATTAATAATGCAACAGGAAAAACGGCCAATACCAGTAGTGATATACCGTTGAAATCTTCTGCCAAGTGATGCTTTCTCAGACTAACGCCTTTTCGAAAAGGACCTTGTCGCTGAGTTAATGTTAATGTAACTAGTTAATTTGGACGTTTTAATCGTTGAATTCATCGTAAGACGATTACAAAGCTGTATAAAATGATGCTCATAAGTTCTCTTCTTCGAGACCTGGAGAACATACCGTCCGATGCTTCGTCGAAAAAATACATAAATATGATTTCTTATGTAATTTTTGACTTCTTGAGTATTCTCTAATTTTCCTTTGTTTATAGTTATATTAAACATATGATAAAAATAAGAGCCAAGCTCAATATATAAAGATGAAAAGTGATCTTATAAAATCATGACTTTGCCTTCGTGTATTGACCCCGGCCCGGGATCAATAATAATTTAATCATATTTTGATCACCGGTCAGGTGATTAAATTGTGGCTAAGTTCTCAAACACTGATGCTGATTGGTTAAAATGAAGAGGTAATCATGATTAAAGTTAAAAATCTTTTTATACAACCGACCCCTGAGCTCCCATTTTCATTATTCGCTTAAGATTTCCGCCTGGTATATAATCGGTGAACGTATTGTTATATTTGTCTACGGATGATCATGTTGCGACTACTTTTGTTTCATTATTTCAAGTTATTAATTTCATTTGTTTCCGATGAAAACTTTAAGAGTTGCGTGATTAACTAAACATAACATGAAAGTCAGTGAAGCGCTGTTTCTTCAATGTAAAACATTAACTTTATCATCCGATAAGGTCACCTTTGTAATTTGTTGAACCACTGTGGACTGTACTATGGAATTAGCAGCATCGCGAAATATTTTAATATGTCATTTTTGTCGCTATTGAATGAACAACTAGTGTGTTTAATCACGGTTCAGGTCACTTACAGTAAATTTTCGGGGATTATTTCACCTTTTTCTATTTTCACCTGTAAGAATTTTGTTTTGAAACAAAGTGTTTTCAGAATCTACATAAAATGTTGTGTCAGAAAAGTACTTTCCTGCGAGCGTTTCATCTCACGGTTATAGTTACGCCATTTTTTTGGCATAATTTATTTCGCTGTTATTCATATTCATACAGTCCTGAAAGAGCTGAAGTTATAACGTAAAAAGCCACGCTGCTTACCCTGTTGCCAGGATATCCTTTTGGACCTCGTGGTCCAGGAGGGGCATATCTCTGGGCTTCTCTCTGTAAAAAAAAAAACCAACAAGACAAGGAAATATAAACCGGACGTCGATCACGATGACAAAATAATCCCTGAATAAGTAGCTCGTTCAGAGACAGAGGGGAACCAAATGGTCGGAGAAGGTTGAGGGGGCTATACTTTCCCCTTCGTTTTAGCAGTAGGTTGTGACAACGTTGTAACCCTTTAAATCTCGAAATTGCGAATGCTTCTCGAGCTTGTTAACTCAGAAAAGTTACCCGAGCCCCTGATGGGAATCGAACCCGTAACCTTCTGATTGCCGGTGAGATGCTCTAACCATTGAGGTACATGGACTCAGATGGTAGAGCGAAGTTTACTATTTTTACTCGTTCGTAGTGACATGTGTACTACTAACTGCAATCATGACAAGTCATACAGTCCACATTAAATTATCTATGTTGGTCGATGTGGTGCGGCATTTGGTAGCTTGGTGTATATAGATAGTTTCGATCGATGTACACCAAGCTGCCACATGTCGCACGACATCGGCCAATACAGATAATCTTTAAATCTCAACGTCCCATATCGGACACTAGTTCTCTTCTCCAACTTTTGCATTTCTCGTCCACGTTCTGTTCGAGTTTCGACTTGAAACAAACAGTGAGGCAGAATTTTCCCTTGTTTTTGAGTGTTTTCTAGACTCTTGAAGTATTAACAGAATTATACGCAGCAGGTTTTATCGAGGAAACTTAGGATGTAATATACGAACAAATTCCCAACTCGGCCACGAGAATAATGAGACATGATTTCAGCCTATTTCAGAATCATGTTCAGAGTACTACGAAACGATAAATTCGCATTTAACCGGTTAAATGTGGATTCATCAGTTCAATTGAATGAAATCAAATGTGAATTTATCATTTCAGCCTATCTTGGTTTGGAAAGTTTAGAACGTGGTATAAAACTACCATTGCAGAAACCAATGTTTGGATAATTTATCATATCCAGGGGCGATCTTGGAGTGTGCAAGATCCCTATTTATATTCTGAGAGAACCACTCATGACGTTATTTGTTACGTGGATGCAAAGAGGTTTCCGACAATGGACCACCATCATCGTAATTCAATGGAGCTGTTAATATGCCACGCCTTCAGACAGCGTCTGTAATGATATTGGGGATATGTGGTAACAATTCTGGAGTTTTCCTACGCAATCGTGAGGTTAGTTTGGCATGTGTGCTCCTGCAAAGCAGAATTCCTTTTTTGTTGAGAAGAAAATAGCGTTTTGGTGCTTTGTTAAATGCATTCCAGACTGACCTTTGGTCTGCTCAATGTACTCCTAATCACATTCATTGCAAGCAACTAAGTAAATCCCGTCTTTTTTTCTGTTCTTTCGCAATAAGATACTTGTGTTTTGCAAAATATGCTTTAAGGTCACGAAAGGCTTTTGAGAATTTTTACCTTGGAACTACCCAGTATTCTTCTAATCGGTTTGTCAAATCCTTGACTATATGGAGTAATTGCAGAGGATTTCAATGAACAGTAGTTTCGTATGCTATGTTCTCAACTTTTCAAGCCGTAGTTGCATAAAACCATGTCTGGGTATAGGATATTTCTCAAACGTGCTATTTGTCTCTGTAAACTCTTGAAATATCGCGAGGAGTCAACACTGTGGAAATTTCTCGGCACTTATCCATTTGTCCTTGCCAGCTGACAATTTCAAAAGACAAAGAAAAAAAATAAAATCCGAAAACAAGCATCTTGTGAACTGAAGATTTGAGATACAACAAGAAGAAATAAAAAACGGTGATATTTCGACTTAATTTCAAAGCCTTTGTCAAACCTTGATATAAGCCTCAATAAACTATTCTGACACTCGAAAATTTCCATCACCAAATATAAACTTCCTTTCATGTTAGCGAGTGTCGACGCCAAATATTCCTTGAATATACCTTTCCTATCATATACGTTTTCAATTTCGTTTGTTTTTTCTCAAATCTTGAGTTTACAAGATGCTTGTTTTTTCGGAGTTTGTTTTTATCTTTATTATCCACTTGTTCACGTGAGGAAGAAGAATAAATAACAGGTTTTTTTTAATCAAAACTAAAGTCAAAGGATTGCCTTCACTTTTTTATGATCTTTTTTGCTTAAAATGACCTTGAAGAAACTTTGGGATCCACATATCGTGGAGGAACATCCTGATACTCTATTTATTAATACAGCGTACATTTTCTTCGCAGAGCGGTAAGTTTGGTGGGCAAAACCATCGCAGTTATTCAAATAGAGTTTAAACGCATCCTTCAAAAATTTCGAAAAGTACTCCTAAATCTGGATTACAAGCTTTATTTTTCGCCGAAGATTTCAAGTGAAGATTGAACGAAAGAGTTGTGAATGTTTACCGGTGTGACCGATAACCGAAGAGAGCTTGAGAGGAAAAAGCAAATACAGCAAAGAAAGGAAATAAATCTATTAAGTCGACGCAGGTTTTAACAAGATGTATGTTTTTTACTTCAGATTTATAGAATCTTACCAAGCCAAAACGCAAATCTTCTACAAAGCGTATGAGCCATCGCCTGCTAAATCCAAATTGTACCTAAACGAAATACAAAAGGCCACCCATTGTTGATTAATTTATACTACACCTAGAGTTAGCTAAGATTAATTACGAGACAATCAATTTACCAACTAACCAACCAAGCGACCAATCGACTGACCAACCAACCAAGTTACCTACCAACCAATCTACCGGTACCTACCTATATTTCAACGATCACTCAACCAACGGTGACCAACAATCGAACCAATCAACAAACCAACCGAACAACCAACGAATTAATCAACAAACCAACCGACCAACTAATCAACCAATCAAGCGACTTATCAACTGACTAACCAACCAGCCAACCAATGATACCAAGCAATTAAACAATTACCCCTAACGTCAACCGACTAATGAACCAAACAACTACCCAACCCACAAACCGACCAACCAATCAACCCTCCAGCCATTCGATCAAATCAATCTAGTAACCAAATATTCACCAATTAACCCTCTAACCAACCCACCAATCAACCAAACTGTGTAGCCAACAAACTTATTCAGAGCCCATCCGACTGACCGATAATCTCATCAACTAATTAACTAACTAACAAACCAACCAACTTACCAACCATGCCAACCAATCAACTCACCAACCGACTGATGAACTCGCCAACTAACCAACCAACTAAACAAACAACTAACCAACCAACTAACAAAAATCTAATAACCAACTAACTAACCAAACTCTCCAACGAATCAACCATACAATTTATTAACCAACTACATATGCAACCAAATAGCAAACCGATCCAGCAAAAACCAACTGACCAGTTAAATCAACTAGCTGACAAACTAAATAACAAATCAACCAAGAAACCAAATTACGTTTACATTACCAACAAACATACAACCTACATTACGAAGTCGAGCTCCTGGTTCTCCTGGCGGTCCTGCCGATCCAGGAATCCCCTCAAGGCCAGGTTCGCCTGGTAGACCCTGTGATAACGTTCATGAGGTTAGTGAAAACACAAGGTACAGTAGTTTAAACACAAACATATTTATCTGGTTCATTTTGATTGGGGTCTCTACTGAATGTTTCCTGTCACACATAAGTGCAACGATTCTTATTCTTTAGTTTGAAATAAAGAGAAAACTTTGATTCCTTGCTGTCAGTTTTAGTCACCAGTGACTGACGCAGACTTCAGCATTTTACTCTGGTTAACGCCAGACGATCTTACTTGTCAAAGGGAAAACCCTCTGTCACCAAGGAATTAAACATGTTTCACAAGGTGAAACTTTTGGTGCACTTATCCCAAGGCTATCTTCAAACAAGAAGTTTATATAATGAATAATCGTTGGTCTGTGATGACTATTCCTCTACAGGGATTTTCGTTTTAAGAAATTGGAGAAAGTAACTGACTCATCTTCGAACAATTTACCTAAAGATCTGCTTTTATAACACCTACCTTAGGTCCAGGAGGTCCCCGAGGTCCAGTTGCTCCAGGTGGTCCCTAATAACGGATAAATGGGATACACTGAAACGCGGTGACCCGGGTCCTATACCATGGCACCCCATTCTTCATTTTATGCCTTCGGTTATCGACATTTTTTATAGGCGGCTATCGACATATTTTTATCGACATATGCGGTTATCGAGATATTTTTTCGTAGTGTTACATTTTATACATAAAAAATATCTACTATGAAGTGAACAGTATTCCGTCCATAATTTTCTTAATAATTTACATAATAACATAATTTTCAGTTATTTCTAAACGGACCCCTAAAATAGTTTAACATCTTCGTTCATCTTACTTACCCGATTGGAAGGTTAGGTGCGAGCTGTTGACCGAGGGGGCCTTGGAGCGAGAGGAGGTACTTGGATTTAGATTGAGATTCATGCAGGTGGTATCTTGAACTGACCACCGACCTCCCTCGGTATAGCTCTCACTTATCACACCAACAAGTTGGTGGAAAGAAAGAGGGACGTGTCTTTATCAGATTGAACAAAGGGTGGGATGGTGGGTGCGGACTTTGAGGAGTTCCTGCCAGTGCGTCTGACTGCTAACAGAGCAAGTGTGCCAGTGCTGCTTCACGTGGCGTGCCGGGCTCTTAACCATGCCTACTCGCGGCCACGTGCTTGCACCAGTCCCATGCCACTCGCGGTTACCTAGCTGTTAACCTTGGTACTTATATAACCTCGTTTATTGCACCCCACTGTAATACCACACCACATGTTTACAAGCCCTTAACCAAATTGCTGTGACTTCTGTTTAATTTGTAAACACATCTCTGTTAGTTACACAACACACATCCATTCACATTAGAATGAAATTGAACGAAATTTGCAGCATTGATACAAAATTCGTCACAATTACCAGTAATCAAACATCGAAGTAATTTTACTTAGACGAGTTTGTTATGGATGATGTACATTAACACGCATTCATTCGACAATAGCCACAGCTCTGGATGTCAACGATAAGGTATTTCTACTAGCAAAATATCATTTCGAAAATGTGCGCTCTGATAGCCTGAAAAAACCGTCTCTGTATAACGCAGCAGAATCTGATATCTATAATTGCTATCTATATGTACGTGGTAGAAAATCAACTCGTTCCTAGCAACGTAGTTTTAGTCTTAAACAATGACTAAGAAATTGTCATTTCGACATACCCAGATTTAATACTGTTAATTACGGCAATCACTGACTGCGTTACTTCGGAATACCCATGGTCGATATCACAGAAATTAGGGACCTTTACAATAGTTGGCTGACGACGGCGAGAAACAACCAAGCAATGTTTTAGAATTTAACAGAAACTGGAGATTATTGACAGCCTATTGAATACCTAACGTTTGTTTTTCGATCTCTTATATATATATTACTTTCATCCTGCTCATCAGCACTACACTGATGAGGCCCAAAAGGCCGAAACGGTTCCGTCTGTAGTTATAGTTATAGTTACAGTTACAGTTACAGTTACAGTTACAGTTACAGTTACAGTTATAGTTATAGTTATAGTTATAGTTATAGTTATATATATATATATATGTGAAAATATTCCTTCAATTGATGTTGATCCATTACATTATGTAACCCCTGGATCAGAGCTACATGTATTCAAATTCCATCACGTTACAACTGCTGATTTGAGGAGTTCACTAAAGAAGGCGAAAACAAGTAATTCGTCAGGTATTGATAAGATCTCGGCTAAAATTTTAAATGCAGCAGGGTGACACAATTATAGGGTCGCTCGCGTACATTTTTAATTTGCCCTTGGCGACTGGTATTTTTCCAGAGGATATGAAATTTGCAAAAATTAACACCAATCTATTAGTCCGGATGTAAATCAGAATGCGGAAATTACAGACCAATTTCTGTAATATCATCCGTCGCAAAGATTTTTGAAAAGATTGTTTATAGACAATTAATTGAGTTCTTAAACACTAATGATATTGTTTCGAAGAAACAATTAGGTTTTCGTCCTCTGTATTCAGCTGAAACGTCACTACTCC
>JBAHVQ010205641.1:0-10581 GCA_036872915.1 Nanipora kamurai
CTGCCGGGCCAAGTAGAGTTTTCTCTACTTGTCCGGTATGGTTCGTCGCTCGGAGTAGCATTAACATCATTATCTTGCCAATTATTTCTTATTTGCTCAGTACAAAGCATAGCCCGATGGCACCGGTGTTTAATTGGATCCAGGCCTTCCGCCATCTTTACAGACCATACAAAGTTTTTTTTTTAAAATGGAAAAATTGGAGAATTGGTGGGAGAGAGCATTTCCAAAAAAGAAAATTTTCCCAGAGATTTTGTAAAATCAGCAAATTTTGAGAAAAATGTGGCAACATTTGCGTTCATTTTCCCATGCGTTTTGGGCTAACATGGATAATAAGCCGCAACAAATTGGCTGCTGTACGACCACTGTCAGTTTTTCTATGCTAAGTTCCAGCAGTTTTTCAAGCCTTTTGATTATCTACCATCTATTCAGTACTGCTGATACACCACTCTGCTTTTATATCAATGCAAGACAGATAGCCTGTTAAAAAAAGATTTTAGGAAGAAAGGAAGCGTAGAAAGTTACAAAGTTGGTGCTGTACTGTTCAAAAGGCCTTGTCTCACTGGTGAGGGGATGTGAGATAGGTCAGCCTGGTAGAGGGTCCGGTCCTGTTGACGGACGTTTTTTCCATGTCTCACTCCGATGAAGGGCTTTCGGTCGTCAGTTTTTCTTCTCCAAAGTTTTGGCAGTTCCCTAAACTTTTTGGTTTCATACACTTCACCACAAGTATTCAGTCAAAAACAGTTTCATTTAATGTAATCACTAACTGGACAGATATCAAAGCAAATAACCTCTTAACCACAACATATTATGCTACTCTTTTTTGCAAGATATTGTGAATAAACATTGAAGTTATTTGAAGTATCACCTGGTCATTTTTGGTTGATGAGGGGTTAACTTTGCCAACATCTTCCCCTCCAATCTGTGGTGAAAAGAATGATTCTCTCTTTACAGATTGTCATATGCAAGTTTCACACAATGTTTCTTGCCAATAATGGCAGTGTTTGGACCTGTGGCCATGGACAAGGAGGTCGGCTAGGTCACGGACATGAAAAGACGATCTTGGTAAGACGGAAGTTCTCCACTATGACGTGTCTTCCAAGGCTCGAAGTAATTTTTTCAAGTGCCAAGGACAAAATGTCCAACGGTTTCGCTGTTAGGTCGGGCATGTTCGGACAATTGCGACGAACAAATGTCGTCGTGTCAAATTAACATCGGGAGGGCGGTTGAGGTATATCGTTATGTTTAGCCGAGATGTCAATGTATGTCATGCGCTTTTTCGTCATGGTTGTCCTGCTGGGGCGTCCAGTTACTTTTACATCGCAAAACGTCCCTTTTACTTTGGTGAGCCAGCGAGACTCGTCGGGATGGAAATCATGAGGGAAAATCGTATCGTTATTATAGGCACCATAGAGATATGATAGGCACTGCGATCTTCACGCGGTCTTAAGCGCACCACTAAGGGTCGTATTCTCGCAGCCATAAGCGTAATATCTTCGAAAACGTCAATTAAGTTACCCTGAGATCAGTGAAGAAAAAGCCCGAAGAATCATTACTTGAAATAAAAATAGAGTAAAATAAATCAAATTTAACAAGCCATAAACAAACAAACAAACAAACAAAAAACCTGTTTGTAATTGCTAAAAAAATTTCGTCGGAAAATTGAAAACCGTGACAACGAGCCTTGCCCTTGTGAAAACTCCACATGCCGGATTTCGCATGTGAAATTGTTTATCACGTGAAGACATGTGAAGCACGTATAAATCACATGTGAAAGACATGTGAGAGACATGTCATGTTCTCAACCTCGAATGTTTCTTAGTCGTCCTGCCAAGGTACAGCACATGAACTTGTTTGATTGTTGGTTCGAAAAATTTGCTAGTCAAGATGATGAGAGAAATCCCTAATTTCACCGTTGCTGGGAGAATTTACTAGTGCAATGTTGTAGTGATGTCTAGAAGCTCCGTTTACCCGACATATATTAACGAAGAACGTTGCTCCACATTGTTTATTTGTCGCCTCGTGATAAGAGTTATTGCGTAAATATTTTTTAACTCGAATGTGCAAAATATTTGCTAAAAATCGTGCAAAATTTGAGGTATTAAATAAACTGCTTATGTCCTTACATTGAGAAGAAAAAATTTCTAACTGTGCGTTATCGGACGCCTTGTCAGGTATTGATAAAGGTACGCGTACAGGACCTTTGTCATAAAGATAGGTGTGATCAATATACGCAAATTAATTGGTACTTAGCGGTCTTTATCATGGTGTAAAAGGGTTATCGCGTGACGTCTTTTTCGGTCTTCATTGAATGATTGTCTCAAGAATTATTAATCAATTTTAGAAATGAGTATACATTTAACAATTGTATCATGAGCTCGAAAATGAGTATACATTTAACAATTGTACCATGAGCTCGAAAATGAGTATACATTTAACAATTGTACCATGAACTCGAAAATGAGTATACATTTAACAATTGTACCATGAGCTCGAAAATGAGTATACATTTAACAATTGTACCATGAGCTCGAAAATGAGTATACATTTAACAATTGTACCATGAACTCGAAAATGAGTATACATTTAACAATTGTACCATGAGCTCGAAAATGAGTATACATTTAACAATTGTACCATGAGCTCGCGTCGTATGAGTTTATCGCCAACAAGGCGCGTAGCGTCGAGTTCACCATTAAATGATATACGACGAGAGCTAGTGGTATAGTTGTTTTATTATGTAGACAACCACCATCGTTTTCTTGCTCATTCACTTCAGCAAAACCATCTGCTATTGAATTTTTTCATTGCTAGTTATATATGAGCTGATAGCTTACTAGTAACAGAACCAATCAGATTGCAGAATAGCTCATATATGGTAGTTGTCTAGATGATAGTATATTATGTATATATACATATATATATTCAAAGCATATATCTATCAGCATCTATATATCGGAGGATAAAAACTATCCCCTGGATAGCGAGTTTTCTCTGTGAATGTGGCTAATCTATCATCTAAATTGTCTCTACTTTGAGTAACTGACCCTGTCCACTCGGCCAACCTGCAATCAGTTACAAAATTGTTGGAACAAAGCTCTCTGAAAAGAACCTCAGCCCCCTTTTCCCTCTCACCCTGAACAATGTTGTTTGTTGCTGTGAGTCAGCCAAACGTTTGCCTTTCTTTTCCCCGAGTTCGAAGCAACATTTAATGGGGGCAACGTGGGTGTCAAGTACAAAGTTATTATGATGGAATTTGCGCCTTAGTACAGGAACGTGAACTCCAACTTAAGTGTTCCATCTAATTTTGCAACTGATTGTAGCCTTGTTCGCGGTGTTTTTATTGTGTTATTTTGCCCAATTCGCCAATCAACCCAAGGTACTAGTTCTTCCTAAATACTCAAAAACATCCTTTCAGGTTCCGAAGAAAATCGATGCCTTGGCTGACTACATGTGTATTGCGATAGCCGCTGGCCAGGACCACAGTGTTGTCTTATGTGAAAAGTAAGGCTGACCTTTTATATGTATTTAGCAGTGACTTGCCAAAATAATGTCAGTCAGCACGTCCCTGTGACCGTAGCACGGTTCGTAATATAACTACCACCATAATTCATCAACATCCGGGGTGATTCTGTAGTTGATAGTCGCTTAGTTATTGCCAAGTATCTTTTGTCTAGTACTCACGACCAAATGAAATTTAGGGTAAACAAGTCATCGAAAGACTATTTTTTTTAAGAAGAATAACAGGAGGGCAATCTTATAGGTGTATTTCTTTATCCATAATTCTCAAAGTTGATCTCTGAAGCCTACAATCTTGGACAAAATAAAGTGGACACCGTACAAAATCAGACGTCAATTGCCTACTTCCTTTCCTTAGCTAAATTTATACCTAAATAAAAGTTTCATCGCCTTTCCCCAACAGCAATGTTAGACTTTGGACTGTAAAACAAATAGTGCTGAGTTTTTCCACCGTCTGGAGTCACCCAACATTGACTAGGGGGAGGGGCAGATGGCATTTTGATGATTCCAAGTAAAATTCTAAACAATAATGCTGGCGCACGCACTGTGTCCATATGAATTTTGTCCAGGATTGTAGTCTAGTCAACAGAACATTGGAGTGATACCTCTCTTGTTCCTTTTTTATAGTGGCAATGTATTTACCTTTGGTTTAAATAGATATCATCAAATGGGACACCATCCGCCTAATTCTCAATACCTCACTCCGAAACAAGTACGAAAATATTTTGTTCTTATTTATTTATTTTTTCATATTCCGTGATTCATTATCAGTATTGGTGGTTTGCAATCAATCCCTTGAGATTCAGAACACAATGATACGGCGGCCGTCGTAGTTCCACATACAGTAGGCCACTTTGGAAAAGAATATCGAAAAAGAATTTGGAAAAGAATAGCCTGGGGCGAGAAACGATTTTTAGGGGATATGAATCTTCCATCTGCTAAAATCGCCCCCAAATTGCGGTCTTCCTATTCATTATGATCTTATGTTATCAGCTTTGCGTTTGTTAATCATGGGATGTTTCTTGAGGTTCCTAATCCCAAAGTCTACGTTTCCTGTTCCCCCTCCAAAAAACCCCGATAACTCGCCCCAGGCTATTACTCTTTTCCAAAGTGGCCTAGAAGTTAATGAGATTCTTTTGTTGAAGTTCAACCAAGATGGCTCCATGACGTCATGTGCAAACCATCTTTACTGAAATTCCATAAACCGTCAGTAAGGTCTGCTGCTAAACGATGTTATCGGCAAGATATATAAGTGTACAAGATGTGGCGTTGTAATTTCAGCAGTTCTTTCGTATAAGAAAACCTTTATTTTCATTTCATGTACACTTTAACCCTAACTTTTGCTTCGTGGAATTTTGCGTTCGCACACCTTTTCTTTGCCCCCCCCCCAAGTCTCGGGAGCGAACGAGAAACAAGAAAAAGACAGTATACGTGGAAGATTCCACCTAGTGAAAATTAGGCTTTACGAACGTCCAGATATCATTTGTAATAACTGCAAGGTCTCAAATGGATAACACTTACTCATAATAATCAAGGTATTATTACTTCCTATTATTGATTACTGCCGCAACTGAAGTGAGAAAAGACGAGTTTTGGGCTAGGACCCTTCACGTTTCACTCCCAGAAACGGAGCGTTTGCGCGAAAAGCATTAGTTTTTGTCAAACAGGAGGCCAAACAAAAAAGTTTCGAAAATTTCGGAATGTTTTGTGGGTATTGTAACCGAAGGCAGGTTGCTTACTGAGATTGTTCAACCGACACTGACTATTAGGCCCATTTGAAATACATCTCTACTCATATACTGAACTTACAATAAATGGCTTCGACACGAGATCAAATTAGTTGGCGATTCAGATCTCCAGCTTACGTCTGCCGGATTCAAATAATACGTAACTAGAATATTAACTTTAAAATAGTTCGTGGATCTCGTGAATAAATTCATTCAGTAAACAATGATCACAATGTATGTATTTGGTTTTGCGCGGGAGAAGTGTTATCTATATGAAATAATGTCACTTCACATCAAATCTACATGCATTGTCGCTCCTAACTGATTGAGGTGTAAATCAAATTTAGTGGGAAAACGAGTTTAGATAATCAGCAAAGCGGCGTTAAAAGGGCACTTGGACAGCTGGTACACCCACATCCTGTGATTGGACCTGCCTACGGTAATTTGCGATTGACTCGTGCAAAAAATAATTTTTTGACAGATTCAAGTGAAATCCCTAAAAGGCAAGAAATTTGTAGGAATAGCTGCCGGGAAGTTTCACACTATCGTGTACACGAGAAAGGAGGTGTACTCGTGTGGATTAAATTCAGGACAGCTAGGTAATACATTGTATACCTCATAGTGTAGACCTTGTAGGTGGTAACTATTACCATATATAAAGCATACGTCTTTTGCAGAAATGGACGTTGGTTTGCTATCGTTTGATGCCCATGTTTTACAAATAATGAGCTAATTAACCTATTTGCGGATGTATTGACCGCTGAGTCATCAAAATTGAAAAAACAAATCAAAAGAAAGAATCATAAACGGAAAAGATGATATAAACAACGAGCTTAAAGTATTGTGGATTTGCGGTTGGTGGACGTTATCTTGCTTACCATTGGATTAGTATTTGCTTATCATAGTTAGACTATCATGAAATTACTGTTGGGGTCAAGGTTAGGGTAAGGATTACATTTAGGATTTGTATTGATGTCTGGTTGGGGAATGTTGGTCCCTTAATGGGAGTGTTAATCCTGGTTAGGATTATTATTATTCTCATAGTTCAAAATATTTTTTTACTCTGCAACGTGGCTACAAGTCCCAGGTGGTATTCAAAAAAAGATGATCAGTGATTAATTTTGAATAAGATCCTATTGACCACTTCCACATCTCCCGTGATAAAGTTCGTTGTGCGGTTTCTTAGCATAAAGATAAAGGATTTCCAGTACGTTGGACCATTTGCTATGCTCCGATGAATTAGAAATCATTCGTTGCTAAATACAGCCCGTCTAGGGCTCAGAAATCGTATTTCCGAGGAAACGGGCTTGAAGAATGTTTGTTGGTCGTCCAAATCATTTGTTATTATTATTTAAATTTATTTGAATACGGTAACCTTTCAGTTGCCCGATTTTCAAAGGGCCGTATGATATTACAAGGAACTAGCCTACAAATACCCTATACAATTATACAAAATAAATAATTATCACATAGTAACATAGACAAGTAGTAATTGTTATTGTATACAAAGTCGGATGACTGTTACGGTGTGACTAGCTCTCTACATTACGATATAATTTGTTATGTGTGTGTTATTACGCAAAGAACCCCCCAAACGAACTGTATTATGGGAGATGTGAAAGTGGTCTATGAACAAACTTTAGGAATCCAGTAGGTTGATGGAGATGCGACTGTGATCAAGTAACTGGAATTTTTATTATTACAAAGAAAGTTAAGCAAATCTCAATCATTGTTTAGGGCATCCAGCTGGCGAGAGAACTCAAATCACACCTCGACAGGTTTGTGCTTGGGAAGGTTAACCTATTATTTCTGTATTCGATCAGTAGCACCTCGTAAGTCTACATGGTATTGTTGCATGATGTAATGTAAAGAATGTACAAGATTACTAGTTGAAGAGCTTATGTTTCAGGATGTACTGAAGTACACTAAAATGTTGATCACAATAGGGCCGTTTATACCAAAGCAAATAAGCAACGGCCAAGACCAAAATAAGCCGGGAACAGTGCGTTTGTACGAGCGTTTTCGCGACTTAAATTAGCTGCGGCTTATTTTGGTCCCAAACAACTTCACTGAGGGCCATTTATACGAATGTTCGCGGCTTACTTTAGCCTAGGCTTATATTAGTCGTGGCTTATTTTCTTTCGTATAAATGGCCCTACTGTTGAAAGGGGCAAAAAATACGGCCCATATCTGTACCATGCGAAAGCCGTATAAAGATTTGATATGTGTTCATATTAAATACTTTGCACGTTTATATGATATCGAAAATACGGCACAATTTGTAAAAAGTATTTGCGTTTGTCGGCGTCTGTGCAGTTTAGTGTATATTTGGTGTACATTAGAGTATACGTTGTAATTGAGTACACTCTATGACAGTTAATTATTTTTGC
This sequence comes from Nanipora kamurai, assembly GCA_036872915.1. NCBI lineage: Eukaryota > Metazoa > Cnidaria > Anthozoa > Scleralcyonacea > Helioporidae > Nanipora > Nanipora kamurai. The sequence goes on from JBAHVQ010205641.1 coordinate 7,634, forward strand.
ATGCACTTCAGGTCAGTGCGTTGCATTTGAAAAACATTACGATTACCTTGGCGGCTTGCAGTGATGCTGCAATGGTTTGTGTCACCGAGACTGGAGATGTATACCTGCTTTATGAATATACAACACGAAAGATACTATCGAAGTACGTTCAGAATAGAAAATTAACTGGAAATGGATAAGTTATTGTGTGCGACTACCTTTGTCGTCCTTTTCATCGCCACTTTCGTCATTTGTTGCCATTGTTGTCGTGCTTGTCGCCGTAGTTTTTGTCGTGGTTGATGTTATTGTTGATTTGATTTATTATTATATCGCTAAGCTCGTATTTCGGCCCGTATATACGAAAAATTATTGAATGCTTGATTGGTTGCTGAAAGGTCAGAGTTTTACGATAGTGACCACCCGGTCAATACGCTTTTCATTCCGGACCGGTATGTTTTGGCGGGGAATTTCTGTACCTCATCTTCGCGTTCGCTGTCTCTCTCGCCTTCGTCTTCGCCTGTGTCTTCGTTTTCGTCTTTGCCTGTGTCTTCGCCTTCGTCTCAGTCCTTGTCTATGTTTCTGTAGTTGTAACTGTTGTTTCTTTTGCTGTTTTGTTCGTTGCTTTCATTTAAATCGTTGAAATCGCCCTTTCTTGATGATGGTTGCCGTCATTGGCGAAGTCTTGTAAACGCACATATTTTAGAGAAGCCTTTCATGTATTCTCTGTTAGATTTTCAAATATATCAAAATTGCTGGTAGTCGGAGGACGTCTGGGCGAGACTCCCTGTACGAAGATCTCAGAGAAGATGCGTGAAGACCTGACAATTTATGGCTTATACGACGATGGGAAGGTAGACAACCTCAGTAATAGGTCTTATAGACCAATTGCATAAATACCACGGTACATCAGTGAAGCACTCTACTTTTGTACAAAATAGATTCACTGACATCATATATCGATCTTCATTTTTTTTACCAAGAATTGTCGTGTGCTTTTGTGCTGTGTTGTGAAGGCAGTTTTTGGTCGTGTTTATTATCCTTTTTACTTACAGAAAAAACCAACAAAACAGTGACCTTCTTACTGAATGATGATGAAAACTGAATAGAAATTCTCTACTCTTTCTGTTCCCTACGCAGAAGTAACGTAGAATACAATTTGACCCCGAGTTACCCTTTTTTTACGGCAGTTTCTCTGTTTTGTAGGTTTTTCAATGGAGAGAACGTGACAAATCCGTGAGAGAATGTCACTGGTCCTTACAGAAGTCTTTATCAGGTTAGACAGCTGGCATCGTTTAAAACATAGCGACAACATGGGACACATGTGTAGGAGAGGGATTGTGGTGATTAGAGAAGGGTCATATTACACGGATTGATTTCGACAATTTGTGATGACGATCATTCCTCGTTTTATGTCAACATTACAGTTCATAAACATGAAGAAATATTTGGGGATTTTTTATGGATTTTAAAAAAGAAAGGGAGGATAGTGCCAGAACACATACCCGTATATACCTATATTTATATATTTATATCTTAATACATTTATATATGATATAGTTCAGATATTCCCGTTTGCGACAAACACGCGAGGTGGTCCATTTCGGAGATTAGGCTTTGCATCGAGTCGATCGTCAAGCCAAACGCAGGAGAACTTTCCCAGTGAAAAAATATAAGAAGAAAAACTTCTCATGATGACCTAGAACGTAAAATTTGTAAGCTAACATTGAAAACTAACCTAATTCGTCAAGCGGTGGGGAATATTCACATGCAAAATCAACACTGTCGTCTGCTGAAGTTCTGTAACGTGAACCTGATTCTCATTTTTGTGTCGGAAAGGCGGACTGGATTTGTGTATATTCAGTATAATCCAGCGTCCTTCATAATCTTCTTTAACGATCTGGCGAACGAGGTTTTTTATGACAAAATATTATGAAGACGATGCCAAATACGTTCAATCCTACTGCTAAATTCAACGGTTACAATGATTACTTACCGACTGTATCGGTCTTATCTTAAATCAAAACGCCCTTTACATCTCATCTAACTAATTCAGTTTCGTCTAGCGTGGCTGGCTTACCAACACCCTCTCAAATACAATATTAACTTATTAAATGTTCTGTCGGTAGCTGCATAGTTAGAGGGGAAATCATTTCGTAGACTATCATCGGTCGTACTCTTGTTCTCGCTTTTGTGTTACGGTCCGTGATACGTATCCATCCTGTCAGGAGCCATCATTTCTCTAATTAACATTCCTTTGCTTTTATCCATATCTATATTTTTTTGTAATCAGTTTTGAAGCTACTAACATTTTTTTCTTATAAATTTCCTCAGTGAAAGATATTGCTTGTGGAAAACGTCTTCATATCGTAACAGGTTTGTCACAAACCAGTTTTCTTGTAGTCTTCTTTGTTTCCGTTTCTCGACTACTGATTTAAGAAATGTGGTTTTGAAGTTTGTCTTGTCTTTTCTGTTACTGGGATACAGATTGTGAGAAGTTGCTTTAATGGAGCCGAATGTTGTCGCTACTTTTGCTGTTACTGCTGTTGTTGTTGTCGTCGATGTTAAGGTTGATGTTGAAGTTGTTGTTGATGTTGTTTGATGATGTTGATGTTGATGTTGATGCTAATTTGTTGTTGACGTTGCTGTTGATGTTAAAGTTGATGTTGAAGTTGTTATTGATGATGTTGTTGATGTCAGTGTTGCTGTTGATGTTGATGTCGTTGTTGATGTTGCTGTTGATGTTAAAGTTGATGTTGAATTTGTTATTGATGATGTTGTTGTTGATGTCAATGTTGCTGTTGATGTTGATGTTGATGTCGTTGTTGATGTTGATGTAAATGTTAAAGTTGATGTTGAAGTTGTTATTGATGATGTTGTTGATGTCAGTGTTGCTGTTGATGTCGTTGTTGATGTTGCTGTTGATGTTAAAGTTGATGTTGAATTTGTTATTGATGATGTTGTTGTTGATG
>JBAHVQ010205652.1:0-12642 GCA_036872915.1 Nanipora kamurai
CAGGGGTATCGGCGTCTCTTTTTTCCCCTTGAGCTTTCCTGAAAACTACATTGTAGCGCGTTTTCCACCTCCCAAGCTAGCCATCTGGAGCTGTAAAATTTTCAACGTTTAAACTTCTAGCGAAGAAAAGAGGCTTCATCCACATCTGGAGCTGCACTGCTTCGTCGTCTTTTTCGGCTTAGATTTTGCACTTTTTTGCTTGTTGATTTAAGGGATTGAGTGTATTTCAGAATGCGACTAATTGTAGCAACACTAACTCCATACTTCGCAGCACTTTCTTTCTGTGACTGTGACGGAACTTCTTCGTGTGATTTGATAACATCAAGATTTTCAGTCTCTCGTCTCTCGAGTTGCCATAGTTGACAAGTGTGCATCTGCTTGAATATTTGGCAGCTTATACAGTTTAATAATAAACGAGTCGAGCAGTTTATCCATAGTGATGTAAATTAGTGAAAAGATAGGTCAACGAAGCATTGTTGCAATCGTGCTAATTGCTCAATTAGCACGATTACTCATCGTCAAAGAATGTGAAACATTGCAATACTCCGGGGAAAGGGTTCATAGCAAACCACTGGTATTTTTTTATTTGCATATAAGCGAATTTGACACAAAACGTCCTATATTTCTTTTGCATAAAACCGACTTTTGCATATAAGCGATTTACATATGAGCGGCGTAAAAAGCCCAATTTTCTTAACGTTTGGTTTTGGATTTCCAAAATTATTGCATATAAGCGACTTTTGCATATAAGCGACTTGCATATATGCGGCGGCGACTGTACTTCGTTGTTATTCGCCTTGTTTATAATAATACGCCCAGTACGCCTTTGTATTTTCTCAATAAGATTTGCACTCTTTTCCACAGCAATCCATGTTGTGTCACAATAGTAGAGAACAGGTAAATGGAAGGTAAAATGAAGGTAAAATGAATACAAATTTGTCAGGATTTTGCGTCTTTTCATGCAGAATGCTAATTGGTCTATCAGTATACTATATGATTTGATACAGAATACCAATCGGCCTGTCAGTATTAGGGTTATTAATATTTTGTATCAACAACACAATACTAGCTTTCGTAAACTCTCCGGTGGTACTTGTAAGACGTCAGCTTGCCTTGTAACACGTAACATAACGTTCCGGCCCATTTTAAGATTTTCTATCCTGTCCCAAGACGTTCCGTTTTGTCATAAGATGCTATCCAAGGGTTAAAGCATTCTCGTCAGACGTTGTAAGACATTAAACTACGTTATAGGACGTCAAACTACGTTGTAAGACATTCTAAAATTCATTAACAATTCATAAGAAAATTTCAAAATAAATCAATATTTAATTAGTGTTTTGAAACTGGAGGAAAACTGTCTTCCAAGCAGGTGCCGGATTTGAAATCTCCCAGGGGACAGCGGGGCTGATTAAGTATTCATTTTCAAACTACTAGTAGTTTGAAATTTTTCAAGGTACTAGTACTTTGAAACTTTTCAAGGTACTAGTACGTTGGAATCAATTTAAGCTACAAATTGTTCTGCCATTAACAAAACTACAAAGCACAACTTATGTATTTAAACACACTTATGCACATATATAATAATGCTTAACTAATAAAACTTTAAATCGAAAATTTTGCCGTTATAGAAATAAATAGTATCTGTTAAAATCTTAGCTGTAGTGTTCCCTAGAACGCCTTTCTGCCACATCCCTCTTCGAAAGAAAATCCTTGCTTTTCTTTTTTCAAATTCCTAATCGCTTCTCGATGGACGTCTTTCATTTCAGCATCTAGAATTTGACGAAGTCCAGCAAACCTGTAGCATTAGGGAATACAAATGCTATTTTACTCAAACAAAATAATCAAAATACATGTTTAATATGCACAAAATGCTGCCTACCGGGTATCATACTTGCTAAGCAGATTTATATCTGTCCGCGCTTTGGTAGCCAAATATCGCTTCAGAGCAGCGATGATCAGATATAACGTCTTTCCAGGATATCTCTGACCTTGTTGGTCTCGCACTTCCTGAATAAACTTTCCTAACCAAAAGTTTATCGATTCTGTCTTCATTAGCTGAAGCGATGTATTCAAATTCTCGACTTTTTCAACCTCCATTAGTCAAAGGCTGCTGTATTCTTGAGAAGAACTCCTATTGTCTCGTTTGGTTTTCCACTCTTCAAACAATTTAACCGCCCATCTGTTTTTATACTCTGTTGTCTTCGGAACGGTTGCGGCCAAAACTTTAGCTTCTTCATCCAGACTACGAGCTCGTCAGAAACGTTTATTGGGATTACATGAAACCGTTCTATCGTTCTTTGCCATTTCTCGCACTCTCCCTTACAACAATCTGTACACGCTTGTCGCATGGCGTAGCATTCGCAGCCTATAATTCTTACTTAAAAATATTCAAATTTGCAAAATTGCAAGAGTCAGTTCAAATACTCGACTTCGGACTTTACCGGGATTTCAAATACGAGGGGTTTGTTCCAGTCCTCGACGTCGCCTCGGACTGGAACAAACTACGAGTACAACTAGTAGAAACTACGTAGCAGAAACTACGACTACAAACTATCACTGGAACAAACTACGAGTATTTGAAATCCCGGTAAAGTCCTCCGTCTCGTATTTGAATAATTACTGAAGCAACGTTGTAACGTATTAAACTACGTTATAAGACGTCAAACTACGTTGTAAGACATTAACCAACGTTGTAAGACATTAAATTACGTTATAAGACGTCAAACTACGTTGTAAGACATTAAACTACGTTATAAGACGTCAAACTACGTGGTAAGTAGTATTTAAATCGGCAAAAGAGTTTATTGAGTGTTGGAGAGTCTAGGCAGAACTGATATGTGAATCTGATACAGCCACTAGTGGTTGTATCAGATTTACATGCACTAGTTAAACATTAATTGCCTTTCGATTTTTCTCATGAATTATTAATGAGTTTCTCAAGATGTTACACTAGAGAGTAAGAGTTATTGCTAGGGACTGGTTCTAACTAATGTGACCGTGTGAGAGACTAAGGAAAACGTCCAAAAAGATTCCATGTTGGCCATTTTTGGCTACACGTGCATTTTGAGTGGCAGTCAGCCTTCTAGTCTGTATAGAGTTCAGTGACCTAACCAGAAATCTTGCTGTGTAGGTTTTTCTAAGGTTATTACCGGTGCATACACCATATTGCATATTCCAGGATGTCATGGACATGCTAACAGCCTCAATAAATTGTACTTTTGAATCTCGCTAGGTCTTTTAATATCAGTTGTTCTACAGTCAACTCTGCTATTGTTAACCAAATTAAAAACTGGACAGGTGATGAAAATTGCAAGAATGGTGGTCAAAAGTGTCTTTATATAGTAAGTTTTTTTGTTTTCTGGCTTATTTTTGCAGTAAGTGTCTAATTATTACTGGAGGGAATTTTGTGTTCCTGAAATTGATTCAACTTATAGTTTAATTTACTGGCATAGATATTATGTAGCATAATAAATGACGAAAAATGTAAAAGTTAGTTTACAGGCTTATTTTTTGCCTAAGTTGGCGCCATTATCAAAACATGCATATTTTTTGAGAGTTCAGCATGGTTAAATAATCTATTGAGTTTCAGCAAGTATTTTAATGCCAAATTCATTGCTTGGAAAGAACTGGTGAGAATCGCAATTGCATAATATGATATTTCCTGCAGGAAATACAAAATAAAGGCCATTTACAGAATATACACAATTTACAATTACACAATTTCAAAAGGATTAACTTTCCATTGCATAACGCAACACCAACTGGCAGTATAAAATTACAAAAGTTAATGAATGTATATAGAGTGTTATAAGGACAACTAACATTAGTATAAAGAATATGAAACGGAAGAAAGATTAGCATTTAGAGACAGTTTAAGTTTTGAAGTTAAGAGGCATTCTCTAACAAAAGGTTCAGAGGATAAAATGTGAAAGTTCTCAAGCGAAGTAATGTTACGACACACCAGTTTTTAAAAAAATATTTTAGAATGCAACTAGACGTAGAATTAACACATTTTTCGAAATAAGAGCAAAGATTCATAGGTGATCGTATGCACAAATGGCTAGCTATCTGACTCTCGCACAATGCGGTAATCCACATGAAATTTCAGGCCAACTGGAATTCTGTCCTCACGCCTTTGCCTTAAAGGACTGATTAATGCCAATTTATTATGCAATGAGAAAGCGGGACAATTAACCAACTTGTCAACCATTCCTATACTTACATTCCCGTGTAGCTTTTGTATTGCACAGCTTTATAAATAAAAGAAATAACGTTTTTTCTTTTTCTTTTTTAAGCTCGTCAGTTCCAGTCGTAGTAAAATCGTGGCAAAACATGAAACTCCAGTACATCACTATATTGATGATCTTACATTTTCTTTCAGAAATTCTTCTGCGAAGAAATGTGCCGTCCATGTAAGAGCGTGAATATTTGTCCACGTTTTATATTTAGAGTTGCAAATATTTGGATGCTCAATAATTTTAATACAGTGTATCTTTAACTGGTAGAGAGTGCAACAAAAATTTGGAAAGTAATGTTTTTTCGTTTTATTCTATGCATGATAATATAAACTGGGAAATGTTTCTCGATTGTGATTGGTTTTTCCAGTGCAGTTGATCCCAAACAACATGACAAACTTGTGTAATCACCCAAATTACTTCCAAGGACCTAATCCAAACGAAGCAGGATATTTCGCAGAAAAAAACTTAAAAAAACACAACATGGCAGGTCCAGTGGTGACGTAAAGTTTATTAAGTCATATTTCGAAGTGTCCTCTATTAAAGATTTACAAAACAATGAGAAAAACAAAAACACTGAAAGAAGTGCTCTCAGGATTTATGTTTTTAAGTGCTGGGCGCTAAGGATTGAGAGTCTCCTGAGCAGTGGTGAGTTGACTGAACAAATATTTTGTAATTCGCTACAATTGCATCTACTTAGAAAAAGCACTACTTTACATCACTTTATTTCATCTCAATTGTTACCTGACCGTGACGTGCTATTATGCATATGATTCAACTTATTATGCAGAATTCGAAAAACGTAGATTCGAGCCAAAATTCTAACAGAAAGTAGGTGAAAATAACAAAAGTTTGCATAGTACGCTCATGTCGGATATTTGAAGTGTCGGACAAAATACAGTTGAAAGTGTTTACATTGAGTTGTAATTTCTTTTGTTAGGGATTTTCCACTGCAGAAACATGGTATGCTGTCCTTGATAATCGTACTAACTATTTTAACTTGCACAATTTGATCACAGGTAATTAATAGCTTGATTGTTAACTACAGATACTCCGAATATCCCTCTAAAATATGTGTATTTTTATCATTGACCCGATACTGTAGCTAAGGTTTGGTTTGCCACACAACTTGTTTTTTTCGCTGGAGCATTTGAAACCGATTAGTTGGGTCGTTACTCAGGTTTTGATTATTAAATAATTCATATGTTTTTCTTACGAATTCGTTTTGCCCATTGTAGGCAGAGGAATCTAAGTGTGGTGTTACCGTAGCACAAGACTGTTTGTATGTACGATATCCTTGCCTGTGTCGTCAACCTCGGTTCGGTACTTTAAAGTCTCGTACACTTGGAAGAATTTAAAGCCATTTATACCAAAAATAATAAATACGGGAAATAAAACGGCTAATATAAACCTAAGCTAAAATGAACTGCGAACACTCGTAAGAATGATCGTGAAAATGGTCGTAACCACGGTGTGTTCGTAGTTTTCTCATATTAACTCTACTAAGTCGCAAAGATACTGTGAAGTTAAAATCTTAAAACATTTTGCTGATCAAAAAGATTTTCCAAGATTTAAACAGTATCAAATTGCAATCTTAAAAATACAAATTGACCATCAAATTGTGAAGTTGCTCGAGTCTAATTTAAATTTTTCAAGTCTCCAAAAACCAGTAAAATGCACTGTTTACAACTGTTTTCCGCCGTGATCCTAATATTTCCTAAATCAAATCTGCTAGGTTTTTTAGACCGCTGCACGAAAGATCACACAAATGGTGCTTCCTCTAACATCATTTACTGCATAGCATGTAGTAAATGTTGTAAACTCGACATCGGTAAAACGACGTCTCTCTGACAGATTAATTTGCTGAACAACGTCGCTTCATAAAGAACAACGATGTTAACAAACCTGTTTCACGACAATTTAATTGTACTAACCATTCGTTTGCCGATATGGGAATTCTTGCTCTCTCATAAATTTCCGGGGGTAGTGATAGCCGCAAGAGACAAGTAAGACGTCTCATTTTCAAACTTGGATCCATTTACTCCAATGGAATCAATGAACGCTTCTTTTCCATTTCATCTCTCACTAACTTACACGCACTCGCGCAGGAAGGTGCACTAAAAACTTGCTTTTTGAGGGAATCGCGAAAGGTATATTGGTCATCTTTTTGTCACATATATTTTCTCTCTATGAAAACACCACCTAGTTTTCTTGTCATTTTACGTTCCACTTTGACGAAGGGCCTTCGCTCGGAACGTCAGTTTTTCTAGATCTAAGTTCTGACAGTTTCCCAAACCATTTGGTTTTCTACAAGTCATTCAAGGGTAATCAGAACTTAGTGATCAGTCATCAATTGTCTTCTTATTCTTAATAACTTGTACATATCAATTCAGAAGTTCAAACTGGACCAACCACACATTCCGGTGTGTTCGTGGGTACATTTAGACACGGCTGACATGAAAGAGTAGAAAACAATTTTTTTTTAGTTCTAGATGTCGTACAAAGACTGGGGTTGTCATTGAAATGGAGGTTTTAGACGTCAGCGGGTCCATTTCTGTACACAGAAACACCATAATACGAAAAAAAATTGCTAAAAATTGCGTGCGTTCACTTTGCAACATTAATAGCGCCAGCCTGGCGTCGTAAACAAGCCGACGAAATATTCCAAAACTATTCTTTTGAACACCGCTCTGTGCTCCACCTTATACTGGATAATCTTATCAGTATCAAGGTCGGTGTGCTGGATTTCAAGTAATCTTTCCGTTTTCTTTTTTTTAATTCTGTGTAATTATCGAAACTGCGAAATCGCTATCTCGTTCGAAATCACAGTCTCGTTTGAAAGTCAAAGAAGAAACCAGCAGAAAATACAGACAAGAAAATGAACTAGTCAAGCGCCTTTTTAGAGCTGACGAGCTATATTGAGAGAGCTTTCGGATTTGGAATTCTCCTTTTCAAGCTGTCCGAGATCCATTCAATGTATGTTGATCGTCTTGAGGACCTTGGTATTAATAAACTGGTTAAACAAGATCAGGCTGAAGAATCAGTTGCTGGAGCACTTCCCAGAGGCACAGGAACAATGCGATGGAAATAACACAGTTATCATCTTTAAAGAATGAATTCAACATATGTTGCAGGAGTTATTAAAGAAACGTGGTTTCTCGGAAGATGCTGTTATCCTTGCAAAGGCTGCGGTGATTACCCGAAAAGATATTTTCAGTAGTCCAAACTTTAAGTTCACTAGTTGCTTCCCAGCCAAATATCAAGAGGACTCATTACCTTCAAGCTTCAAGTCTCTCATCTCCATGATCCTAAAAGACCCCAACTTGAAAGACCAGGATAGACGTGAATCGCAGGCAAGCTTTACCATTGGTCAGAGCACATTTTACAATGCAATAAAAAAAGTGCATCCAGTACTGCTGACAAGACGAGACACTCAAAAGGACGCGAGCTACCTTTCCCAGTTTACGTTGGAATCAACGTCCATTCCCAGACAAGGAGGAAGAAACTCGTTCACCAATTATACCAGATGGGTATCAGCATCTCTTACGACAGAGTAATGAAGTTTGAGGGCATAATCGCTTCTTCTGTCTGTGAACGTTTTGAAGATGATGGAGTGGTTGACCCAACATGCCTTTGAAAGGGTTTGTTCACCGTAGGAGCACTGGACAACTTGGATCACAATCTAAGCTCAACCAAGTGAGTAGGTTCATTTCACGGTACTGGAATCAGCCTTTTCCACCGTCCGACCAAAGACAAACCTTGTGAAAGCAACGAACTATTTCAGTACAGCCCACTGGATACCGAAAACACTTCCTCCCTGACAGCTACGCTACTGTCGCCGCTGTGGCTCTGAAGACAGCGGCTATTGGTGTATCGGAGTGTGATTCGAGCTCTACGGAGAGTTGTTTTACGGGAAGGCCGCCACACCCGCCACGATCAAGCATGGTAAGGATGTGCAGAGATGAGCAACTGAATATCTAAACCCAGGACAAATCCCAGTCATCACGTTTGATCAGCCATTGTTTGCATTGGCAAAGTTTGCTCGGTGGAAGTGGCCAGTCACTCATGGTGAAAAGGTTCATGTCCTCATGTTTGGTGGCCTACACATAGAGATGGCCCTTTGGAAGACACCGGGAGACTTGTTGGAAGGCTCTGGCTGAACCGAAGCTGTTTCAGAAGGAGGGGATGTGTCCTCTTGTGTGGCTGAGTCTTTTCTGAAAGCGGCACATCTAACTAGAACCAGACATGTCCATCAAGTTCCTTTATTGGCTCTCCTCTGCCCTCAGTTTGAGGCATTCATGCTTTCCCAGGGTCCTAAAGATGTGGAGTGGGCACAAGCGTGGAGGAATAACATGATACAGAAGAGTCCAACATTTACCAACTGCGACTTGATCAGAAGATACCAAATCCTCATCCTTATTTTCGTCAGGGCTCACAGCGAGAGGACCTTTCTCTTGTATGAACAGGTCTTGGAGGAACTCACAACACTGATTTTTGCCTTGGATCATGTTAATTATGCGAGATGGATGCCAGTCCATATCAGAGGTATGACGTTCTTGCCTTGCCCCGTCAAGGAAAAGTTGAGAAGAATTGCCACTGGGTGATTTCCAAGACGACAAACAGTTTCTCTGCAATCTCTTTTGATCAGGCTCACGAGCAGGAAAACAGGTTCGGGCGGTTATGTAGGCCTTACAGAAAACTCAACCGCTTTCAGACGTTGGATGCTCTCGGGACCAGAAATTGCAAGACTACTAACGGACTTTGAAGAGGAGAATCTTCCCGACGATGATCTAGAGAGATCCAGAAAAGGAAAGTAGATCGCCAAGGAAAGAGAATCAAAGTGCTTCGGAACAACGTTGCTCTTTTTGGCCAACTGTACAGCTTGAATGAATTGAATGAATTCTTCGCTCATAAGATGAATCCTTTCCACCCTCACTCTCAGATTTTGGCAATGTTCGTTCGCCCAGCCCAAAGTCTAAACTACTGCAATGCCTTGAGCAGCCAGAACAAAGGGAGCCGCCGCCAACAGATGACTACAAAGTTCTGAATGGTGTTGTCATCGTTCACTGCCTTCCCACAGGACTGCGAGTACCTTTGACGAGTATACAGACATGGTATTCACACCATACTTGGAGAAGCAACTACAGGACTCCAGAAGATTGGATGTTGTTTGGGATACGTACGTGCCGGACAGTTTGAAAACGTCAACCCCACGGTTAAAGAGAAAAAGGAGTGCGCAGGAAAGTGTCTGGCCAGATCAGGCTGCCAGGGAATTGGAAGGACTTTCTCCGCGAAGGTTGGAGAGCTCAAGTGTCCGGCAGGCAAAGGTGTGAACATCTCTTCAGGGCAAGCTGTCTTGTCCATTGGTTTTGGTAGAGGAATGCAGAGTTGCAATCATGAGTAAGCTGACACTATGGTAGTGGTCCACCTAGTATATGCACTGGAGCACGGCGAAAAGACTGTTTTAGTTCGAACTATGGATACTGATTTTGTCGCCATCCTTTTTTGGAACTTTCCATGATCTGTCTACAGTCCAGCCGTTGCTCGACATCTAGATAGCTTTTGGAACAGGCAAGAATTACAGATTTTACAGCGTGATTGCAATTTGCGCTAGTCTCGAAGAGTCACGATCACGAGAACTCCCAGTGTTTCACGCGTTCTCAGGTTGCGATACCACCTTGGCCATTAAGAGAAAGGCGAGAAATCTGTTTGGCAAGCTTGGCAGGCTTACGACGATGTTACAGAGACGTTTGCTTACCTGGCTCGTAACGCCTTTGAGAAATCGTTCCTCGACTGCGCTTCTTTCCAGAATCTAGAGAGGCTGACTGTTGTTCTCTGTGACAAAACCAGTTTACTTAGCTCTGTTGATGAGACCAGAAAAGAACTTTTCTGCCAGAAAAATCCTCTTAAGAGTATGCATGAAAGAAGGTCGCAGATTCCTGGGTTCCTGTTTGGATGACACTGCCAGAGGTATCCATATCATTCAGAGGGCTTATCAAATGTTCATGCAAAGGCAAATGGAGTAGATGCAAATGTACTGTACTAAAGCAAACCTGGATTGTTTGCCTCTTTGCAGATGCCAGTGTAATTAGAAAATATTACTGTACAGGAAATACATAGTGATTATCTGATAAAGCTTCTTTGTTAACCCTTTCCCAAGCGAGTTTTCCAGGAGCTTCCCTTTGACGAGTAAAATAGTCTAGTTTTAGACAGAGTAAAATTTATATGTAGCCATATGGCAACACTGTCTGGTAAAGGGTTAATACCAAACGCACATTAAAGTGATTCTTCTTTTAAGTAATAAACTACCATGTTGAACGTGTAGAAGATGAATAACAACATTTATTTTTATATTTATTAGGACATAAGATTGCTTAAGCAGCAAGACCCGTATTTATGTAAAAAGAGTATGGTTTCTATGATTAAAACATTTCTGCTATATAAAACGTTCAAGTATACATTAGTAACTTAGGTTCAGTTAACCAGAACAACAAAGAGAGCTCTTAAATTTGTATGATATTTAGAAAAACGGTAATATAAGCGAGAGATGCCGCCATTTTGGATTTTTGGATCTTGTGTCAGTTTTGGTAAAACCTCAGAAGGGCTCCTAGGCTAAAATGAACTAATATACCCAACAGAAACTCCATATCAAATTAGGTACTTTTATAGATCCGGTAACATTAATTTCAAAACAATGATATAAAAGTAGAGTGTTGAGTCAACGGTATTGAACGGCTTGTAGATAATCAAAATGGTTTGGGAAACCCGGAACTCAAGAATGGTTAAACTGACGTTTCGAGCGAAGCCCCTTTCGTCGGAGTGAAAAGTAAAATGAAAAAAAAACACGGTAGGTGGTGCTTTTATATTGAGAAGAAATCATGTGACAAAAAGATGACCAAAGGATTTAAATATCGATAACAAACTAGTTAATGAGATGTAAATGATGGATAGTCATTTGCTATTTTAAAACGTCGATCAGTTGGTAATGGTAATACGCAAAAGGTAATAAGCAACAGTAGTAATAGACAACTCTTTAACCATTCTTAAGTTCCGACATTTTCCCAAAGCTTTTGATTATCTAGAAACATTAATTTCAGTAAGCCACCTGACCATTTTAAGACCAGAAAACGCATTTCCGCGGTATCTGTGGGTCTGTGCTGGAAAGTACTTGCTTGACAAGACAAACGAGGAAGTAAGGAACCATTATATGGATTTTGGTCATTGCTTTAAACGCTCCTTTTACTTTGTGCGGTGGTGGGTTAGCTTTTCAAGTTTGTTTTCGTCAATGAGTTTGTGCTGTTGGTCTTTTTCGTCAGTCCATTTTAAAATGTATCTGAATCTGATTTGTGAACAATTTTCCAACGTAGCCAGGTGAATAATCAGACATGGTTTTACTTTAATCTTGTTGAAGAATTTTGAACGTAGCATACAAAACTACCGTTCGTGACTCAACGTTTCGACACTCCTGTCTAGTGTCTTCATCAGGGTTGATTGATCTGCACGTGAGATGCTTAATTATATCCTTAGAAAACCACTGATGACGTTACCATTAATGAGATGCAAATATTGAAATTTTCCCACACAATCATGTGGTCGGTTTATTACGCCTGCTCTGACAATGCAGAATCTTTTTTCTTTCTTTGACAAGAAAATTTCCCTTTGATTCAAGTTCCAAAATGACGTTTAGCCTGGCCGATATAGTCTTGATCAGGGTCGTTGCAAGAAATGGAATAAATCACGTCCTTTCTCTGATGCTTCGCAATACAATCCTTAGAATGGCTCAAGAGTGGCTGTTGGGCAACTTTTACGTTGAAACTAAGATCTTTTTCATCGATTCCTTCATTCCTTTAATATACGTAACAATCGAGGAATAAGTTCAAAATAAGATCAGAGATTTTTTTTCTTAAATTGGGGCGAGATGTACTACTCTTACCTTCTGTTATGAATACAACAGCGATCTGATATTACTACTAGGACCCGTGGTCGATGATCAGGCTGAGGGTCAGGAATACTTTTTATTACATCTTAATTAGTAATAGTTGTACTTTTTTTCTAACTTAGGCTCAGGATTGGACAAGAAGCCTGGATACCAGGAGACAACAAGTGACAGTGTTTGTACACAATATTCGTCAGTAAACTCCGGTAAATACTAAATAACTGGTGGTAATCTGACATTAACTTCACTGAATATATATATATACATACACAGTATATATATATATATATATACAGTGTATTATTATATATTTGAACAACGTCAAATACATAACATATATATATACGTAAACGTTTTGGTTTACGAAATACAAAGAGGGCTCAATACCAAACAAATAGAGCAAATAGTATTATGTCACTTACCTCAAAAAGTCACTACAGCCTGTTTCATCTTCTGAAAGAATCTTCAGGT
>JBAHVQ010205694.1:0-12639 GCA_036872915.1 Nanipora kamurai
TATTAGAAATTATGGTAACGGAAGACTGCTGAATCCAAAATGGCAGTTTAAACATTTTCCGACTAGGGTGGATATTGTGTGGTAATTTTGCACCGTGTCCTCTTCAAGAAGAAGCCTACTTTGTACCTAACAATTTAAGGAATTCTCATTCCCAAGATTCTTCTTTAATATTTCTTTAGCTGAAGTTATACCTGTGTGCCAGGAATCCCATGCTTTTGTAACTCCGATCCTATAACCTGGAACCTCAGTTGCCTTTCTCTTCAACTTGGGTTTCGGTTGGTAAGCCCATCGTACTCCATGGCGAAGTGGCTCGCTTACTTCAGTTAGACGTTTACTCAAACACGGATAACAACTGCCCAATGTTATGTTTAAAATTTCTCTTGAAAAGGACCTTCTAATAACACCCTAGGTGCAAAATAAGATTTCTTAAAAACGTACATTGAACTCATTCAAACATGTTTAGAATGCGTCAAAAATACTTTTGCAAACCTTTGGTACAAAATAACATTTTGAATCCTAGTGGTTTAATTATCAAAAAGACTAATGTCACATTATTTGCGTTATGGAATGATGGAATAATTTCAAAGAAGGTTATATGAGAATTCGTACCAGATAATTTGGACGAAGGGTAGCCATAACGGTTTGTGTGAAAAGGAACCTGGTGACTAATGTGCCAGAGTTATAACAATGTGGTTGTAATTTGAGACTATAAAATTTGAGACAATAAAATTTGAGAAAAGAAATAGAGAATTGTTGTAGGTAGTCGTTATCCGTCTGGAGGAATAAAAAGAAAACGGGAGAAGTTGGGGAAATATGCTTTTCAATGCGTTAGGAGCTGAATTTCACAAACTTAGCTCCTAGTAAGTTTTTTCATAGGATCAGAATGGCATCAGAATGAATATAACATCATCTACGGCATATCAGATAATTACAGGAAAATATCTCTTCTTTGAATTCTCTATCACATCAAATTTTGCTTACCTTTGACAAATTTTTCCTTACAAAGTTCTAAAGTTCTTATGAAGATTCCTGTGTCGTCCCAGAATAAAATACAGTTGGTGAAGCAAAAACAACACCAATCTTCTTGAAAAAAGTTGGAAATTTTCTTAGGAAATTTTTGCCGATCAAACTGTGAAACGCCATGGACTCAGAAAAACTCTGAGTTCCAGACGAGACTCGAACACGCAAACTTCTGAAAGAAGAAGGTTTCAGCTACAATTTCCTAAGACTTTAATAGTATCAAACTGCAACTCAAAATTGAAAGTTGGAAATTTACCCAGGAATTTTCAGAGACATTTGCAAGTTAGGTAAACTGAAAAAAAAGGTCAAGGGCTAAGAGAGGGAAGACTTGATATGGGCTAACGTTTTTCAAATAATAAAACTTGGATTAAGGCGACATTTGACTCTACATTTCCCCCGGAGACTAGCATCGAGGGGGGGTCGTAAAGCTTCTTGCTATTCCGGAAAGCCGACTATATATTTAAGAGCACATCAGAGCAAGTAGGCTCCACGGTTAATGCTTTTTCAGGCATTGAAATCCGTGGAGACTTTGGAGAGCAATACGTGGAAACTGAAGGAAAATGGACCGACATAATATGTTTTTGCTTAAGCTATCGGAGCACTTAACTACCCAAGATACTGAAAAGCTCAAATTTGTTTTTAAAATTCCTAAAGGTGTTGCAGAAAATGTCAAGACTGCGCTCGATCTGGTCCGAACCCTTTCAGAACGCGGGCTAGTAACGCCAGAAAAACTTGACCTGCTCAAAGAAGGAATGAATACCATCGAACGAAAGGATTTAGCGGATATGATTGATGAGTACAACGGGAGGAACAATGGTAAGAAAATTCATTTTCGTTTCTGCCCGTCTACTTCCGCAATCTCACATAATATGATGTCTATGAGGTCACTGGAGGACCAGTGGCAGGCGGATACTGAATTAAATTGAAGGAGGGTGCTTGAACAACGACGTCAGAAGCTCTGTTGGTGCCCAGGGCAAATTTAACTCACAGCGCCCCCCTCACCCATTGCCTACTTGAAAAATGACCACAATGGTACCGAAAAAGGTGATATTCAGTGGAATAAAACTCTAATGATCTTTGCAATGGTTTTGCATTTATTCTTTTACATTTATATTTAACCAATAGATTTCATTTTTCCGTTGTCGGTTCAGTTGTATGTGCATAGATGACGTCAAACATGGTAAGGAAGAAAAAGTGGCCCACAAGGCGATAGCCAAGTGAGTCATTCATGTTATGTGGAGAGTTGTGATTGGTACACTGTTTTAGTGACACTATCCATGCATCTGTTCTTTAGTAGATCATGGCTAATGACCAATGAAAATGCACGAATAGTGAAATTTATTGTATAAATGCAAATATTAGATTAAAGAAAAATTTCACAACTTTACAATTTTGCATTACATTAGTTTAGCACCACTGAACTTCCAGTCTACATTCCATGGGAGTTATGCTGAATATCTTGGGGGTGCATTTTAAAACTATTCAGTGTACTGACATACAATTGCATTTTTGTTGGTGTACTACTGGACTACGGAGGACCTGCTTAATATCCTTATTAATCTCCAGGATACCCCTGTAGCTCTCTTGGCATGGCAAGTAGAAACCTCTTGACATATCTTCAGTATGAAATTTACATGGAATGCACCCTAGCTGATCCTGAAGAGAGTCACGGCATATTGACATGTGTTGCAATTGGCTGAGTCCTGGTTAACAGCGGGCTCTTTTCATGGTTAGACCAAACAGTCCAAGGACTTTAAACTGTAATCCAAATATTTTTGAAATCATGGCTGGTCAAACTGGAAAATTTTCATTAGCAAAAATGCAAACTTGGTATCTGACCTGATGTTATATCTGTTCAGAAAATTGTATGCATGCCAAGAAGTTACCCATGATGACAACTTGATGACCTCAATGAGCATTGATAGTAATTATAAGCAACAAATTGTGATAATTGACAATTACACAACGAGAGCAAATTGTCTATGAGTAGATAGTCAATGCCATAGTTTAACCCATTAAGGAGCAAGAGTGCACTATGGTGTTCTACTCTGGGTAATGCCAGACAACCTTACTTGTCACAGGGATGAGCCCTGGATGTTAAAGGGTTAAAACAGAGTTTAAACTGCATGAATAATAGTCAATTTTTAAATACCGAACGAGGAGTACAGGCTGACAGTCTGACTCATTGGGAGTCCAATTAAGGTGCTGTAAACTATTCTTTGGACGACAAGTGGACGTTTGTTTGTTGTCTGATATATACCAAGCTCTCGTGTGAGCCAAATTTGTGTTCAGCAATCAGTAAACTTTTTTGTTATCTAGATAATGTTCAGCTTAATGTTCCAAGAAACATTCCAAATGGCATTGAGAAAAATGGTTATCAAGTGACATTTACTGGTGGGAAGCGTTATGTGTCTGACGGCATAGTTTATTTGGAAATGGAACTTAACACTAAATTTAGAATTAAAGTTTCAAATGGACATGAAAATGGTAAGTTTTGAAATTGGGTTTGCCTGTGTTAATCTTTTGGGGGGAAAATTTTGCCTTTCCCCCTTGAAAATTTAAAGATTGCTATTATAGGAGCCAAGTACAACTTTATTGGCAAATGATAAAAAAAGTTACACAAGCACTCACCTAAATTTGTCTTTGTCTTGTCATACTTATCATGGCATTGTGCAGTTTTATCAGACTACCCCAGTGGAGGTCTGATCCTGGGGCTCTTGTTTTACATATGGCAGTCTGTTAAATTTATCAATCTGATTTTAACATGTAGTCCTCAAAACATCTCCATTCAAGTAATTTGTGTGGTTTGTAAGTAATGGTACAAAATTTGGCATGTTGGCTCACACTTAAACACATTCTGTGCCATTCAAAAGGTTGTTTTAGGCAAGTATCTTTCCAGTATAGGGGTATTGAATCATGATGTATAACAGCTAGTCCTAATACATCAAACTTTAAATGAACATGCAACCAGTTTATCAAACAGCCATGACCTCCCAACTTTCCTTTAGGTACTGAATTCCCCTCCTTGCAAAAATTTCCAAGTGAAATGCTGAGTTTGCTATGCTTTTGTGTAAAAACTACACATTGTGCAAGGATAGTGGGTAGAAAAGATCTAATAAACCATTTAAGGACTTTTTGGCCATAAGAATATGTTAGACCTCTTTAGCTTTGATATTTGTTTACCCTTTTCAGATCATGTGATGTAACTCAGGGGAATTGTTGTTTTGAAATTTAACAATATTCAGATATTCATCAATTTAATGTAATTATTAGAATAATAAAGAATTAAATATCATTGCTTGGTCTGAAATGGGCAATTTATATACAAAGCTAAAGAGACCAATTTATAGATGTCCCAGGTAAATCTGGTACATGTACCTGTTAAAGTATTTCAGCCTAACTAATTCATAATGTCAATATAGATGTATTTGAAGTGTATATAAAATGAAGGATTGGAATAGGGTTCTGCCTCTCCCTTATGAGTCTAAAGTAAATGTATGAGGTGGCAAATGTTGTCTCCCCATCACAATGGAATCCTCCTGCAATTTTAGGAAAAAGGGGAGATGTTCTTTGCCAAATTATGAAGTTTACCCCTTCACTGCCACAGCAGACTTTTGTTATTTTACACTGGTCAACACCAGATAATTTTACTCTTCAAAGGGAGAAATCTGGCAGTGAAGGAGTTAAGTGAGAATCTGAAGTAAAAAAAAACTTGCAAATCTTTGCAACTCAGTTGATGCTTCAGGTCATTGTTGCATAAAACTTCCTGCCTGTCAGTCTATCTATCATCAGGCCTAGTCTACATGTATATATCTGTCTACAGTATCCCCTACAGTGTTAAATGTTGATGTTGAGTTTCCATTATCACTTAGCACAATATTTTTTCTTCTAGGGTGTAAATGTGATGTCAGTTGTGATGCCATGCACGTTATCACCAAGCAGTTAAACTCACATCAAGAGATTGCCCTTGACAATTCATTCCTTTTCTGTAGCAGTGGAGATAAACAACTACAAAACCTACCTCTGCAATGGCATGTTACACAGTCATTGCAGATAACTGCCACTCCTGAAGCTTTTACAATTTATTTCAACATGAGGACTGTTGATGAGAAGCATGTGGTGAACTTCACCCTAGTCAAGAATGTATGCATTGTTAAGAAATCTGATGTAAAGATACAGGAAGTATTGGACAGAGTACAAAAGGAACACAAAATCTTTGGAGCATGCTTCTTGTATGGTGGAAAAATCTTGTCAACTGATGAAATATTAAGGTTTGTTGTGAAGTAAATTTCAATACAGTTATAAGATAATGCCATATAAATGACCATGTAAATTATTTCCAGTTGCTATTGCTACCTTCACCTCACTATGTTTTATACCTGCCAAGTTTTAGAAATAATTATGCGGTAGATTATTGGGGCTGGACAACACAGTACTCGCAAAACATGAATAGTGACTACCCAAGCCCAAGAGACAGATCATTTTATTATTGAACAAGGGATTGGGCAATTTTTCCTGACCAAGATCTTTTTTAACCCTTACGATATTTCTCATTCCGTAATTATCCGGGAGATTTCTGTGATAATGCGCGAGATAATGGGAACTTTGCTGAGAATGCGGAAGATTTCTTAAATGCTGGAGGCGTGCTGGAAAGGAACCTGAAATGCAAGAACCTCTAGCGAGATGCAAGAGGGTTGGGCAGATTAGGTGTAACTCATTCATATAGGTGATCCATTGCTTTATCCCGGTACTTCCTTTAAAACAATTGTCCAAATTTTAAGAGAAACTTCTGTTGATTACCTATATAGATCTGCTTTGGATAACCATTCTGACAAATTCCCATTTCTTCTGCTATTGAAAAATGAGAAAGTAGTAGTGAATTTTCCTAAAAAGCAGTCGAAGCACGTGGTTGAGGTCAACCCTTTGGAATGTCGCGAGAATTCTGGACCCATTCAAAGAAAAATATCCTCTTTGCCTGATTTTGATCATACTTGTGAAGTTACGGTTGATCAGGAAAGCATAACAACAAATTGGATGAAATGTTTTGATAAACATCACGTTGAAGTAACCAAGAAGGATGCATCTCGTGATCGTGCGGTACGCGAATCAAGGTAACGCTACAAGCATTGAACAAGCCATCTCCATCAGCCAAATACACTTCCCTGCCCCGTTCTGTATTGAATATCTCACGCTAACGTAAATTTTTCTTCCTCCGCCAAATGATTTTCTTTCTTTCTCATTATTCCTTGCTAATACTGTGCATCCTGACAACATTTGTTGAACTGTCTCATCGTTCTGTCCACCTGATCTTTTCATAAAAACAAAAAATTCAGTCAACACATCCTCTTTCGTCACTCATCTTACTGAAATATATGAAGAAAGGGTTTTAAATTTAAGATGTAACTTGCTAAGCAGAAAGTTCGTAAACGACTAGCGAATGTTCGTCAAGCTCATGATCTCTGGAGAACGATTTCTGAGGTCTAGACGGGAATCGAACCCACAGCCTTCTGATGACCGGTGAGACGCTCTTACCATTGAGCTACCGAGACTCAGATGGTGATCTTGCAGGTTTGTCATATGTGCAACATAAGCGGAAGCCACGATATGATAATAATAGTGGAAACACTGAAAGCTGAATGTTGGTCATGTGGGACCATGGAGAATATGAGACAACCAGCAAACGTCCGTCTAGCTCATGATCTCAGAACGTATGACGAACCTGCAACTCAGCTAACCGTCTGAGTTTTGTTCGCTCCATGGTAAGAGCGTCTTGCCGGTCATCAGAAGGTTGCGGGTCGATTCGCGTTTAGGGCTCAGAAATCGTTTTACTGAGATCTCACATGAACATTATTTGTGTTCAGCGTTCAAAGAAAGTTCTTACCTACTTAATTCATGAGAGCTAATTTAAGTTTGCAAAGCATTATAGTTAAATGTACCACCGCTATCTTTTTTGGTACCATCAATTAAATGCATTTGTTAGTCTGTTCCTGGTTGCATGTCTTAATTTCTCACTGCCAAAGATTTACGTCAGTAAATTGACAACTCCAGAAAACAAGCCAAGAATGCCGGCATATGCGTACCATGTAGAACTTTCATAATGTACGCCAAAGTTTGGCATGACCTCAATTTTAAAATGACGTATCTACATGAACCATAGGCAGACCACAATTGGAAAAAAATTGAGGATGAAATATAGCCCAAAAAATATCATATTGAAACTTGCATACCTTAAGATGACACTTTTTGGATGACGTATTTACATGAAAAATATCAAATTGTAATAAATATTAACCGATTCGAAATAGTAAATGACAAATTCTATTGTTTTATTACAAATTTTACGCCAAAATCCACTGGCGGCAATTCATTCAACTCATTCGCAGTATAACCAGGAGTATGTATTTGCATAATGTTTCTGACCGAAATTTAGCTGTAAAGTGTAATAAGAATTGTTTGGTTTTGTTTTTGTAATGCAGCACTGTGAGATCAGCTGGAAGACCCACATATCACTGTAAGTAAAGTTTATGAGTAACATCAGATGCAATGGATTGTCAGTAGGTAGTGTACATACCTTTCTTTGATCTTTGCTTTACTTTTTTACTTTTGGCTGAAATTTTCGTTGACTACATTACGAGCTTGGAAACTAACGCCCTATTTTGTGCCATCCTTTGATATGGGGTTGTTTGCATTAATATACAGCAAAGTGCAGCACAGAAAAGGAAGTTAGGAAATTATAACTAGAAGTTAGGAACTTCCCTAAATTCAAAATAAACTCTGCAAATGTTCCCAGAACCATGAAATTTTCCAGATTTGCTATGTAATCCATCAGAATTCCAGCCAAGTTAAGGAATCCAAATATAAACACTTGACTTAGTTTCCCCATAAAAATTGAGGTTCGATACAATATAATCGTTGTTTCTACAGACAGATGATTTTCCTCTTTTTTAGTGTTTTTTTTTTATTCAGTCTCAAAAACTTGTCGATTATTTATTGCTGGTTTTACCGAACCGCGTTGTCGATTTAATTTCATCGTTGTTGTTGACCCGTTTCTTATTGTGCTCTTTTCTGTGCATCGAGGCAAATACTGGAATGAACTTTCCAAAAGTTGGTAGTGCATAGAGAGGGTAGAATTTTATGATCTCTCACCTACATCTTTTAGTCAGGTACTGGAGCTGAAGAGTTAAAGATTAAAATTTTTACACTTGCATGTAAACAATGACAAGTCTTAGAATCGCGAATGCAAATTGTGGGATCGAGCCACTTTAAAGATATTATTTTCCCGACTATTTTACTCAAATTATCAGCAAGTGATTATTTAAGTTCAGTTTGATATGGAGTGTTAGGTTTAGGTTTACTGCATAATGTTTGGGTTTTGTTTTTGTTTTGTTTTAAAGTCGATGACGATGAAGACGATCTTTTAAAGCTGGTTGAGGAAGGGGTAGGTGACAATCCATATTGCATCATTATGTGATTTTCTCGTTACTGTAGACAAGGGTACGACACTCTATTCTCTTTAGGCTTGAGAGAGAATCGATGGAAATTACCAGAAATCCAGTATATAGCATATAATCGGCTCATTTTGCCGACCCTGTTTTGTTTATTCGAATTGGAATCAGTCTTCGCATTCTGTTGTAACTTTGCCATAATGACATGGGAATCAGCAAAAGTGCAGAACTTGTGACACCGTTTGACTGGTGGCGTCGCCAGTCTTCACAAGTTTGCTTGCGCTAACTTGCGTTGCACTTTTATGAAGGCTTAGAAGCAAGCAGTGAGTAACCTTGTTTTGCTATTTGAATTCCAATGGTTCAATGTCCAGAGTTCCTAACTAGCGTTCAGACGTTTACCGTTCAACTCCCGGCTTTAGCTCAGAATTTTTCTAAGAATTTTTCTATGCTCAGAAGCTCCTAAATGTAACTCAGCTTGAATAGCTAAAACAGCAAAAGTTTGACGGTATATGTCTGCAGTTTTAAATATAACTAATAACAATTTATGTGTATTTCTTTAACAGTACAAACCATTGAATTCAAAATGTGATGAAGAAAAACAAGTTTCAAAACCAGTCCGTGAAGAAAAAGCGGTCGTCCAACGTGAGAGTGAAATGATCATAAGTCCTGCTGATAAAGTTATTATTACAGTTTATGTGGTTCCTCCAAAGTACGTACTTATCATCGATTTAAAAGCAGAGAGCTGCAACGGCAGTATAGAACGGCTTGTAGATAACCGAAAGGGTTGCAAAACTGCCGGAACTTAAATTTAGAGAAACTGACGTTCCGAGGGAAGGCCCTTCTTTTCAGTCCAGAGAAACGTCAGTTTCTCTAAACTTAATTCTTGGTAGTTTCCCAACCCTTTTGGTTATCTACAAGCCCTACTTATTGTCGTGTCGCATGACAAAAACCCGTGTGTGCTGCAAGTGACAGGTAAGACAACACAAGGTTCCAGTCAAATTAACCGTCGAGAAATATTGAGAAAAAGAAAAATCAAGGTGTGCAGGGGATGCAATCAAGCAGTAGACCACATTCAGTGATACTTTTATGTCATCATCATGAAATTATTTTTTTCGCGTGGCTCCGCGGTACCTTGATCTATCCCTGTACCTTATAGGAGATATGAGAGGCACTCGATCTTTCGTATCTCATGGACAAACAAGGCGCAAAGCGCAATGTTGCGAAGAACATTAACGTTCAGCAGAAAATTTTTAATAGCCCCATAACAATGAAGACAATAATGAAAAGAAAAGAAATATTAATATAACTATTTTTCAGAGTAAAGGTTTTGCTAGGTAAACGATGAAACGTCAGTTAACTTAATATTTCTTTCCATTTTTAATGTCTCAGTTATTATGGTATTTTATGCAGGGCATTCATATTCCTCACAACGCTTCTCGATCTATCCTAAACCTTCAGCCGTCGCCGCGGATTAGGTGGTCTGTCTTGTTATCCATGTAGTTTGCATTAGGGAATATTTGGCATTTACTCCTGGTGACATGAATCATATATTTTAAGACCCAACCGCGACCAGTTGCGAAAAATGCAGCTCAAGGGGTTGCGGCTGGAAATCGAACTGCCGACCCTGTGAATCTTATGCAGTACTCTGCCAACTGCATGAGTTACGAAGCCCTTTGCCCGGAGTGTGATCGCGAATTGTATGGTCAAGGCCTTCGTAGCTCAGTTGGCAGAGCACTGCACTAGATTAGAAGGGTCGCGTGTTCGATTCCAAACCGCAGACCCTTAAGTTGCATTTTTTGCATCTGGTCTCTTTGGGTCTTAAAAGATATAATTCTGACGCTCGAACATTTCCTTCACCGAATATAAAAATCATGGTTTTTTTTAAGGTCTAATTACCCGGTCTTCTCAGAAAATTGTAACGACCCTTGATTGCTGCTAGTACGTCAACCGCAATAGACCTTCGAGTTCGCTTTGCATCTCGGGTAGTTCGAGATTTCCCAGGGGGCAAACGGACAGGTCGGCCCTTAGTTTAAAATTCTAACTTTGGCCAAATAACTCAAAATTTTTCTCGTGTGGAGACTAGAACTACCCACATTGCAAGGGAAACTTACAGGAGAATCGTGAATACGGTCCATTGTCACACTTTTTAGCTTTGGAGCACCGAGTAAAGACCCTGGGTACAAGGTTGGTAGCTGTCACGCTTACAACATGCAACTTGTTACCAGGCTTGGCACAGAGCGTGCATTCTACCTGCGTTATGCAGTCTAAACTCTTGTCTGAGATATTATTTTCTTTTTTTCTAGTTCACCTCCACTACTGTAATTCTCAACAAGAGCTTTGGAGGCTGTAAGAGAGCTGAGACACTGAGACAGTATACTTGAGAAGACTAATAGTTCAATTGATACGAATGTCGTTTGGTCTGTTTGATGTGAAAACCCGTCACTGTGAAAAAATGATAGTACGAAAGACCGGAAATTTTTGTGGAGCCTTAATGCGTACCACGAAGCTAGCGGACTTACATTGAACCAACCAAAATGAATAGATCTTATTAACAATGGCGCCTTTCAAAAATATTCTTTAATTTACGGGTGTTATTTTAACCAGCAACGATGGAAGTTGTATTTTTTTTTCCTTTTCGACAGTTTTAAAATGGACGTCACGAGGGAAAATTCGTCTCCCTGATTTTGACCTTATTAAACGATACATTTGAAATGAGGAAGAATGGCAGTTTTAGTATGTAAATATCTCACCTCGTTCAAGACAGATTTAAAACTGTAAAATATGCAAATGATGTACCTTATTTCAGAATTATCCTCACGATATTCTAAAACTCATCAACAATTCATGAGGAAAATTCAAAAGAAATTAAGGTTTAATCAATGTCTGTATACCCCGATACAGAACTGATTAAATAAACATCACTTCTGTATCACATTTACAGATACCGATGTTTTATTGATCAGTTCTGTATCACATTTAGAGACACTAGTGTCTGTATCAAGTTTTGCATCGGCTTTCGCACGCTCAAATTGAAATGTACGTAATTACGGTTATGTATAACTTGTTTTAACTTTTCTTTCTACTCAGTATTAATGTCAAACGTAGTAATACGGGACGTTTTAGAAGTCATTTACAAAATTCGTGTCCGTTCTGTAGCGGGGTATACAGTCACTCGGCTTTGCTTCGTGACTGTATACCCCGATACAGAACGGCCACTCATTTTGTAAATAGTACATATGGTACCTTGGATGAGGTATCCTATATGAGGCCATTTACAAGATGAGGGAAATTTTCGAAAGTAAGAATGCGAAAGCATTGAAACTTCATTGGCATAGTTATGGTGAAAAAAAAACTTTCCTTGTGAAACAGTACGTTGCCATCACGTAACCGTCATATCCCAGATTTTACTTTAAAACACAAAATTCCCATTTCTGTTGCTGCATGTCAAATGAAGTTGAATCAGAACTCGGTATTCTCCTAAACAGGCATCGCTGTTGAAGCTAGCAAATTTAGTTTCATCATTTGGAGATACTTGAGACCAAGCGATTTCCATAATTTCTACATTTCAATAATTTCTTTAGTTCAAAGTTTCAATAATTTCTAGTGGTTATTTTCCGTGATATTTGTAATTTTACGAATTTTATTTAGTCTGCTTGGAACGAACAACGTCGCAGGAAAATTGAATTGCATATTTCAAAAACATTAACTCTATTCGCTCCGACTCCTCAAATATTCGACAAGCGTGTAGGGTGTAACCTTTGGCCAGTTTGATTTACTTCTTGTTCGAATTTTGACTCAAAACAAAGTTTTTTGAAATCTGCGTTAAAAAATGGCTCGAAAAATAAGGTTTTTCGCGAATCAGGTTCCTCGGACTTTGATGAGTTAGACAAGAAAAGTTTTGTTTGGAAATCAACTTTTGTTCAAATTTCGATTCAGAACAAAGTGTTTTAGGTGCACGTTATATGTCACGGTTCACTGCAACAAAATCGAGTTGATTTGTCTCAAAATTCGTATAAAGTGTACTGACTCGTTTGACTCATTAGAGAGATTAAGATACTCCGGTTCCGGTGTACAGGTACGGGTAGCGCCATCTTGTTTTACATTTTTCGCTGATGTCAGCATATTTACCCGTAATATCTACCCATTTTCCCGCGGTAAACCAAGGTCTACACGT
>JBAHVQ010205705.1:0-12639 GCA_036872915.1 Nanipora kamurai
CATTGTCACGGCATCTTTAGTCCTAGGCAGTTTGCCCGATAAGGGGGTCATTTATCCGGTCGGTCTTTACCGTAACACTGTCCATGATCTAGAATTTTTCGTTACGAACATAAACAGTGATAGGGATAAGCTCAAAGGATATGCCAAGGCCTTGGAGCGTACTGTCTTCGTGTAGGCCAACAAAACTGGGGGAAGGATCAAGTCTGATGACGGCAGGGGGACCCTCGAGTGGATGTAGACCGCTACATAAACAGTCTAAGGTACCTCGGAAAGTACAGCTCTTCTCGTCAGGGATTATGGATGCCACGGTGAATGAGGTTGTGGTTTTTCGCCGGACTAAAATGAGCTGCTTACAGCGCTTCAGTATGTCAGCTGCAAATGAGAGACGGACTGCTGTGGGTGGTTCGACAGTGCTATGTTGTGTGAAGGGCTTTGGGAACGTACGCAGTGAGGCACATGTGTGACATGTTTCGCACACGCGGTCGATAGATTTTACTATGTCTAGAGCGTAGAACTTACGCTTCATCACTAATTGTAGCTGATGTTTCGTTCGGTAATCGAGCTTGATGTGTAAAGCGGTTACGAGGCCGTCGAGAACTAAGCGAGGGACAATGATGGTGTCAGTTGATGGAGCTAAAGGGTTTGTGCTACGAACGACTAGCAAGCCGTCTTCGGCGATGGTAACGGCATTACGACAGCGTTTTACATCTTTGGCATTGGTGATCTTCTTAGAGGAACGTGTCCATTGCTTCGAGTGTGGGTGGGCTTGGCGTAGGTCAGGACATTCTGATTGAATTTGGATCCACGCTGATCTGGTCGTGAAAAGGAGGTGTGACAAGTGATGAATGTCTTGAACGGACGTAGAACGAACTTCTGTATCTTCTGCGGTGGAGATAAAATTACAGATCTGACACTTTGGCTCATTGCACTCGGGTGCATTTCGACTAGAAAAGTCTGATGGAATGTTGGCTGAACCGGCGAAATGTAGTGTTTTTACTTGATATCTGCTCATGTTTGAGAGGAATGAAGTAGCATGGGGACTTGCGGAAAATTCTCCACTTCGAAGCTTGTCGATGGCCTGGACGCATGGCTTAGCTACTATCTGTGAATACGTGGGCTTGGTGAATGGACTGTAAAAGAAATGGACTAAAATGTTTCACTGCAGCTGCGATGGCCAGAGCCTCGACCTCACATGGGAGCCAGGTGATTTGGTGTTTTCTCGGCTTGGCACTAAAGAATCCAGCTAAAAGTGGCTTGTGATTGCGGGAGACATATAAGGTCGCTCCAATCCCGCGTTCAGTAACGGAGCCATCTGTCGCAACCAGTGTAGACTCTGACACCACGAAACGGGGTGGCAACGCCGCAATATTTCATGGAATGTCTAGCTAGTGGTATTTGGTAGAAAGCACTGGTTAGATCGGTTACGATGATGAACTTCCATTTGGCGATTGTGCATAGAGTAGAGTCAACGTCGGGCAGTAGTGATGGTTGCGGTTTGCAGTAACATCCTACATCTGCAAAAGCAGTGACAAGGCGATGTCCGCCTCTTGGCGTTTTGACAAGGAACAAAGGATTTAGATACTCTGCGGTAATGCCAACCTCTTCGGGCCGTTGAAATACTCCTTGGAACTCAAGTTCATCAAACTTCTGTTGGAGCTCCACTGATATGTTGTGCACAAATTGGAGAAGCCTGCCCTTACGTAGTGGTGGTTGGACTGGACCAATGTTGACGACAGGGGGCAACGGCGCCGTTAAACCCATCGATGGCTGGATCGAACACTTCATCGTACGCCTTGAGTAAACAAGGGAATTCAGATCTTGTGGTCTCTGGTAGAATGGTATCAGGATCAAGCCTTACAAGTGAGGAATTTGATTGGCTTTTTCTTCGTAGTGTTGGAGTAGTGTCTGGCAAAAGAGTGGGAAGAACCTGGCAGAGCTGATTGTGACGAGGAATGAGTCTTGGTTCGTTCGTATCGTTGACAATCAGAATCTTCCCTGCAGCTGCTTCGACTATATTCGGGTGAGGCCACTCGCTGGGAGTCTTTGAGTAATCGGGTCGTGACTCTAAGGCTAAAGTGCATCTGGGTTGATGTCGTCAGGAATATTCAGCTCTAGGTAACCACTAGGCCTGACGACTGACGATGGTGACGGAGCCTGAAGAACCCTTGCTTGAGCACGTCTGATATTGTTCGTTGACAAATTTGGCGGTGACGTACCACAATAGGAGACGTCTGACCCTTGGATGGTGATTGGTTGCTTTGAGGGACGGATGGAAATGTCGTTGATGATCATGAAGGGAGTACCAGCTAAAACGTCAACGTCTAAGTTATCAACAACTAGCGTCTAGTTGCAGATTCGTATTGTGACGTGAGAGGTTTAGATGGACCTCACCCACAACTGTTAGCGGGGTGACGCCGTCTGCCTGGAGAGCGCTTTGATTGGACTTTTCGTGGCTCCAATTTCTTTGGCAATATGGGTTTTGATCATGCTTGTCTGCGCACCTGTATCTAGTGTTAGTTGTAGTGGATGGTGACCGTAAAACACTTTCAGTAGTGGAGATTGTTTGATAGTAACACTTTGAGTAGTTGTTTTAATATGGTAGTTGTGGGATGTAGGAAGGTCTTCGGATTCCAAGTCGGAGGCTGTGTTGTTCTCGGGTCTGCGATAGGAACTAAGAATTTGTCGGGAACAAGCTAAATACTGACGATCTTCATTTGGAAGATAAGGACATTTGCTCAAATAATGTTGAAACAGGGGACGCACATCCTGCTTACATAGGGAACAGCTATTTTTAGGTCTTGAACCTTTAGGTAACTTCGGAGTATCTAAGTGATGATCTCCGTTAGGATCGGGTGACGGCGCGTGTTAAGGGCCTATTGTTTCATGAATGTTGTACGCAGTATCTTGGCTTCGTCTGATGACTGGATTTCGTCTAATAGGCTATGTAATGCTTGGGAAATTTCGGGTTTTAACGAAATAAACGGAATAGGCTGTGTTTTCCGCCCTAGTTATATTATATTTTGCAGTTTATTTTCAGGTATTTTCAGTTTAAAAAAGGATGAGCATATAAGAAGCTAACTTAATTTCGTGACTGATTAAGTTTTGTTTTTAATAATTTCTGAGTCGGTTTGGTCTGTCTTGTGAATTTTTGCAGGTACCAATTGAGGTCAGTGCTTCGCTTGATTTCATCCTTCAAGACGGATTCTTTAATTTAGTAATGAAGCACAAGTAACGCAGGATAAGAGTCTGATGATATATATGAAAAGGTTCTAGTGTAAGGTCTGAGAACATACCTTCAAAGGAAATCTAAAATTTTAAAGTCTCCATAGAAATGGATCGGTACTTTCCTCATTATTGACTCGGATACCGAATGACTGCACCATCAAGGCTTGAGTTACAAGAGTTAAAACTTTCTTCTGTGATTGCTAAAGATTCGTTCACTTCAGCGGACTCAGACTGGATTTGGAGTGAAATTTGCTGGTGTGATCGCGTTCGAAACTTGTCCATTTCGAGTCCATCTCCAGTTCGATTATGTTCCCAGTTGATTGAGTCCAACGCCAGTCCTTTCTCAGACAATCTCAAACGAATGGATTCAAATCCAGTCCAAATCTTATGGGAACGTACCTTAAGGTCATCCTCGCCATTGCGACCTGGATAAAGGATTTAAACTGATAGTACTCATCCAGCGTTTGGTCAAGTTGGGGTTGCTTACACGAAACAACGTAAGCCGTGCTGCCGCGGCTTACATAAACTGGGGCTAAAATATACCGCAAACACAGGTATAGATGGTTCATGCACCCATCTAGATAAGTAGTTGACAGCTTATTTGAACTATGGACTGCTTTCTTTTGTATAATTAGCGTTACTGTTTATGATTTGAAAACCAAGAAATCTGGTAAAAAACAAATCTAGAATATGAACTTTCATTTATATTGACGTATCCTATTCAAGCACACTTTTCAAATGTTTTTTTCTGTTTTTTTTCTTTAGTCTCATGTCCTTTGTTCTTTCGTTCTGGTTTAGTGGTTGTTGTAGAATGTCAACTGAGTCAAAAAATTTGTAATTAGAACGGAAATAGTTTAGTTAGGAAACCGTAGAATCAGGATTAGGAGTTGCGCCAAGTGTTGTCAACCACTAATGACGCTCTCATCGTATGAGCCTGATCTAATCAAATTAATTTGGAAAACAAGGAAAGATAAGAACTTATGACCAATGAAAAACAGCAATAATTGTATAGGAACTACATTGGAAATATGTGATATAGAGAATGTCTTCCCGTTTTCTAACTTTAAGTACAAGTTGCAAACTTAGGTTAGAGGGTGTTGTAGTTGCTCTTGTGGTTGTGAACTTGACGCAATAAATGCATTAGAAAGAATACAGTCCCAAGTATCTTGAACGAATGGACCAGCACGAGCACAATCTTTGAAACCAGGCACGATTCACGACAGTGGAATGTAATTTGATGAAATCAGAAAGGTTGATTATTATTTGCTGAGTGTTCAGTCCATTTTAAACTGGAGAGTCTTCTTGTCTATATGTAAATCCATTAACACATTAGACACTTTTTCAATTAAGACGGTGACGGTTGTTATGAAAATAGCTTCTGTTTTAACATTAAATCACTCGTCAGCGCAGCGTATGAAAGGTATTTTAACTCTTGTTACACGCTTCAGCTTATTCTATACTCAAAGACATCGATAATAATTGGGGAAAGCACAAAGCGAGATCGTATTCGAAACGTGGTTTGATGCCAAGATATCAAGTACTTAGTTCGATATCAAACTCTTGCATAAATTAAGCCAATTTTAACCTTTATTTTGTCCTAAATTATACAAAGGAAATCACGCGGTGGCGAGAAGATATAGATTTGATGTTCGAGTGTCAAGAACAACATGCAACGAGTGCGATAATTCTCTTGACAAGGGAACATGAAACCTAAATCTTCAAACCTGCATTATTATTATTATTCTCATTGTTCCGCATATTATATAAAAAATTAAATAAATACACGAGGACTGGAGATTAACTGAGTGTAAATTAACGAAGAATTGAAATGCGGCAGTGTCTTGGTTATCTGGACTGAATTCAAAGTCTTAGAAAGTATGCTTATTGAAGTAACTAGTTTAAAAGAATTTATCAACAAAGTTGCAGATTTACAAACAGTTACCATAATTTAAAAAGGTTTTGAAAAACTTCTTTTCACTTAAAACAAAAGAAGTAAACGGGAGTAGTGACTCCAGTTATTGATATTTCTTGAGCATGAAATGTGATATATTATGTCAAAAGTGGATGACTAAAAGAACCAATAGCTAACTAGCAAACAGAAAAAAAAGTAGTTATATAATTATAATAATCATGATAAACGGGATATGATACACGACATACAATGTTGCTGAGGTATTACCTCCAGTCATTAGTGATTGGATATTATAAATGTTATCGGCAGTCAGTAGTTAGTCTGTTAGAACATTAACGTTTAACTTTGACAAGAATGAACATGAAGGTAAACGTGAACCAGTGTTTCACCACCTATAAATTGAAAAAAAAAATTGTATCAAAAAAAATATCAAAAATCTGCTGGTCATACTTGATATTGTATTAGCGGTAAATCCATCAGGTGAAACAACATTGCAAATTGGATATTAAACAATTAAATATTACAAAATTATTATATACAGGTTCATATAATCAGAATAACAAAGACTGGTTACCTGTATTTCATGGGTGCCTCATTTACAACATTACAAATAGTCTATCTTACTATGTAACAACAAAATAAGAGTCTTTTGAACCTTTGCAGTCAGAGGTTCTGTTTTTTTTAATTTTATTGGTAAACAATTCCAGAGAAGAGCTCCACGATAGAACAGATATTTTTCCAATAGCATGTTCGTTGAAGAGGTACTGCAAGTTTATTGTCGATGTTTCTTAGTGGATATTTTGTTATATCATTTATAGAAATAAATTTAGATTTAAGATGCTCCGGAATCAGGTGCTTAAAGGCTTTAAAGACGATTACAGCTAAATGCAAAAGACCTTCTGCTGAATTTTATCATCCAAGAACCTCAAATAGCTGTTCGGCATTTAAGTCATACATAGGGCACTTAAGTCATACTTTGCGGCATTTAAGTCAACAGAATACGAGCCGCACGGTTTTGAAGTTTTTGTAACTTATCACATAAACCTCTATTACAAATATCGCATACAACATAGTAGAAGTTCAAGTGAAGCTAAATAAAAGATCTATATAATAAGAGTAATGTATCACAATTCAAATATCACTCATTTTATTCATCCAATAGCAGAAACAATTTTTGTACAAATGTGAACTATTTTAAAATCCCTCCGCAAATTTTTGTCTGTATATAAACCCCAAGTGATTTTACTACTTTTCCCTGCTTTATTAAGCTACGTTTCCGTTTGTGCGGATACGGACACTGATGCAAATATGGCTTGCGGACTACTCTCCTTCGCAGAGAAGAAGATCTTTGGGATATTCGGGGACGCACTGACAGAAAGGGACAGGAAGATTAAACAGGCGCTTTCTAGACTTCAGATTTCGGATAAATTCTTTTTAAAAGGATGAAAAATCGCATCATATATAAATTCGTATCGTGGTCGTACCTGTGTCCACATCCATACAAGTGGAAACGTAGCTATAAAGTTCAATTAGACGACCAACTAACGTTCTTCAAGCTTCTAACTTCAGAAAAACGATTTCTGTACTTTAGACAGGAATCGAACCCGCAACCTTCTGATGACTGGAGAGACACTCTAAGCAATTGAGCTACCACGACCCAGATGCTGAAGTAAGGCGCAGGTTTGTCATATGTACATCCTGAGCGGAAGTCACGTTATGATAATAATGATGGAAATACCAGTATTTCCTTACTATTATTTCCTGACTTTCGCTTAGGCAGTACATATGACGAACCTGCACCTCAGTTCACCATCTGAGTCTTGGTAGCCCAATGGTTTGAGCATCTTACCGGTCATCAGAAGGTCGCGGATTTGCTTCCCGTCTAGGATTCAGAAATCGTTTTTTCTGAAGAAACGAGCTTGACGAACAGGAGAAGTTTATTGGTCGTCTCATAAAACGTTAGTTCCTGGAAAAAAGTGTTTGTGTTTATTTGAATTATAGTATCCTCAAAACTATTTGCAGGGTAGTGATTCAACTGCAAGGCTTGTCATCCTGCGTTAAGTCACCTCGTAACAGTTCAGCAGAAAAATAGGTCGAAACATTTGGCATCTCGCCCCCCTTTGCTATTGAAAGTTGTCAATAGAAGCAGAGTTGACGTCAGCGACGTACCATGGGGGGCGTGGGCGGACCGCCCTGGGCAGCACTTCTATTGGGTCGGCAATTTTGCTAAATAAATTTTCTAAATCAGACAGAAAAGTGTTTTATTTACTCACCCAGAGAGTCAGAGTTGCCTGTGGAGGAGGGATTTATCAGGTAAAACACAAACGTCGCGCCGGTCGCGCTGGTAAAATCAATATATCTAGCCTATTTATTACCATCAGATGTATGTGAATCTTCCCCAGAAATGTAGGAAATGACATTTCAGAAGTTGTAGGTTTCCGGGGGCCATACCCACCGACCCCATGGGGGATTCTCGTAGCATTGCCGCCCCGGTAGCTGTATTGGCACGGTACGCCACTGGTTGACATCAATGAATTTGTTGTTTCGTAATCCTTCAGAGCTTACTGATGCTTTGGTTTTTATTCATAATTAAATTACTTTCTTGGCTTTTTATTTGGTTTTACTTTCTTAGGTTGGAGGTGGTTGGAGGCAGGAAGAGTAGCCAAAGCGAGGCGGTCACTCCCAGTCTCCCACTGGATAAATCTGCAATAATTGAGCAAAATTGAGCAACGAGAGGAATGCAAATAGAGGAACGCATAAATTTTTTATCTATATTATTTATTGATATTGTAACCAAGGCGGCATTTTTTTTTCATTTTCAAACCCCACGGTGCGGTTCAAAGTTTTGATAAGCGTTCCGTCTATTACATTCCCTTGAATTTTCGTGTCACTTGAAATTAATAATTTTTTTGTCAAATTGGGAAGCATATTACAATTGGTGTGTGCGGTAATCATGAATTTGAGGAAGATTGGGTTGTATTTATTTACTAGTCGCTTTGATGGATTGAAAATAATGTGGACAAATTGCCGCTGGCGTATTTCGGTTCACTGTCGGCAGTCATCGTACTCTATTTGCGACAGCAAGTTCTTACGAAAACATTCGCTGTTTGTTGCGTGCAGTTACGAACCGAATAGAAGCACCTGCTTATCGAATTGATCTGATATGGGAAGTTTTTGCTTACTTTAATGTATGATTCGTATCGCAAATAGAAGTCAAATAGTGGATAGCGCAGATGAGATGTATATAAATATATATACAATACCTAGCGACGAATGTCAAGGACTTTGATACAGCTGGCATCTTGTAATGGGACAAAAATGGTTGATGGATGTTTTGTTATTCTGGGGCGTACTTTTAGTTAGTCACTTTATGACTTTGCAGTCAAAATGTGGCGGAAAGACTGAAATAACTGGAGTTTTAAACGGAACAATTACTATTCAACAAACTCCGTATCCACAAAATACTCATTGTGAGTGGCTTATCAAAGGTAAGATCTCAATTTAACTCAGCAACTGTTTAATTTTAGTTATAGAGTACTGGTTTGGTTGCTGTTTTTTCAATACAAGAATTTTGCAGAGATAATAGAATAGCTGTATGGTAAGTTCAAGTTCTGTCGTAACAGGAGTTCAAGCTAAGTTTTTTGGCTATGTTTACAGTATGTCTTAGTTCATGCTTGTCCCGCCTGGGTTGCGAGTGTGTAATTAAAGAACTGTTAATATGCAAATGCTTGTGAAGTGATCAAAACCACTCAAAATAAAATCTTCAGTTTCTGGAAGTTTCCGTAATTTTGAAAGTTTGATTAGTTGATCATTTCATCCTCATGGAATCATCATTATTATACAATACTTGGTATCCAGGAATCTGCATAATACTTACTACGTATAATACAAAATGTACCTGTACAATAATACTAAATAAAACATATTAGAGATGCAAATGTTAGTAAATTGCTGATTAATACTGCTTGGTATTAAAAGTGATCTTACATCTATGTTTACAAAGTGACCTACCAGGGGAAACGATTTCATGAAGTTGTTCCTCTGCAATGGAGGCTGTATACATGAGCCATGTCAGTAAATATTTATTTTAGGTGCATAAAAAGGGCAAATTGTTGTGTTTTTCTCTTTTTTATATCAAGTAGAGATGGGTAATCAGGTCAAATAACAGAGAAAAACATGTGTTGCCTATAACTGGTCTAGGTCAAGCACTTAATGTTAATTTTACACTGACAGCCCTTTATCCTTGGTGGAATATGAAACAATAAGATAGAAATGAAAAGTGAATTAAGAAAGGTAAAAGGTACAATACAAATTAGCAAGACATGACTCATATTTAAATCTCACACAGATGTCAACTTTAACTGGGACTGTAATTATACTGTCTATAATGGCTTTATTCTTGGAAGCCATTATTTATTTTACAAGGCCAGTATAGTTTTGGTTTGATGAAGCTGTGGTTTCACTTATCTACAGCCAGTTCAATATTTAAACTGACAGGATGGTGAATAGTGGATCACAATCAAACTTTTTTTATTTTGCTATTAAGTGAATCAAAAACTTGCCATTTAAAATATTTAATTTTCCAGAAGAAAAATAATATAAAAAATGTTGCAAAGTGCACGATGTTACTTTTATTCACATAAACATGTTTCACACAAAACATGATGCAGAGCATGAGAAATTTTTCTTCATTGATATCCAAGAAACACTTCTCTACCTGTTCTTGGTTAAGTCAACTCATGTTTTTTTATCTGATAAAGTACTCATACTTGTTTTTTTTTAAATATTACTTCAATATATTATTGTATGATTTGCTAAGAAACAAACATTTTATTAAGGTATTTAGGAAATACCTTATAATTATTATTAATAACTAATGATATTTTTTTCTATTAATAACATTTGAATCATAATTACTGGTACTTGGTCATAATCTGCTACATTAGATTTGTAACTGTTTGGCCTTACTGGTATATGTATTTTTCCATTTGATACAGAGAAATATATAATCTTAGTTCTCAGAGATTCTGCCAATGAGGGGGAAAGGAGGATTGAGCCCCTCCTAATATACTAGTAATAATAATAATAAAAACTTTATTTCAAGTTTAAAATTATTTAGCTTTTGACAAACTAATTGGGGACACTATTTATGGTATTGTAGAGTATAATAAGCTAAAAGTAGAGTGTGCATTTACAGTTCAGTTAATGATAAATTCTAGAATAAAATGGTGGACCCTGCTTAATGCATAAACTGCATCAAACAGAGTCCACAGTTCTGGCATCTGTCTTCTATTAAGCTGACAATATCCTTGTTTCTA
Organism: Nanipora kamurai; assembly: GCA_036872915.1. Taxonomy (NCBI): domain Eukaryota; kingdom Metazoa; phylum Cnidaria; class Anthozoa; order Scleralcyonacea; family Helioporidae; genus Nanipora; species Nanipora kamurai. The sequence goes on from JBAHVQ010205705.1 coordinate 10,456, forward strand.
ATGCTATATTTGAATGAACTTAGGCTAGGTTTCTCTTTCTCTGCGCTATTAAGTTTTGACCACATGTATCCTAAAAAAAACTTTGATTCAGGGGATATTTTCCCATGATTAAATTAGGATTAGGATGAGGGATGAATACATCCTTTTCAGTATTTTCAGGAAAACTGTCTGCTGAGTTTCATCAGTTTATCCAAGCATCTGTTGCACCATATAAAAGCAACAGTTTTGACTGTGCAAAACAACAAATAGACTTGCCTGAGGGTTTGACGATAAGTGAGAGACCTGGGACCAGTCTATGAAACAAGAAGCTTATTGTGCCATCTCATGGAAACAAATAATGTTTATATGGTTCCTCCATGAAGAAACCCTGGTTCTAGTTGACAATTGTTACGTTAGTAACTCCTTTGTGATTAGTATTAATTTTAATTGGACATTAGACCAGCAGTAAATTGGCAACTTCTGCTATATGGTTGATAGATATGTTTACCCATTCTTGCCTTCACCTGAAAATGATATCTCTGAAGAGTGCTTATGTTGTTTTATCACAGTAGAAAAGGTATGCAGGTGTTCAGATATCTGTTAGAGTCCCAGGGAACTGTGGCCCTGATGCACGTGCCTATAGAACCTATAGATTTATTGATCCCAGATTGGCGACAGGGAGTAGTTGTAGCATTCTTCAGGATATGTGGATTTGATATCCATATGATGTCCATGATATATGATTCTTATACCAAATCCATAGGGTACAGTATACATGCAGCACAGCCAGCACTAGTGTGGTATAGTACTTGTTCCTGATAACACTGTTGTACAGTAATTTTGTGCCATGCATGTCATTTGGAATTTGCAAAGGATGATACATGTACACATACATATACATGTTTTTCAAGGGGAAGATGGTTATCTTTTCATTCTTAATATAACTTTTTATATGTTTGTTGTGAAGAAGTTATTTCAACATTTCCCTGTTTATGATGTTTCTGAAAAATTCGATTTTGATACAGCTGCCAACTCACCTAATTTTTATTGTATGAATGTATTAAAGTAATTGGTTTAAACCTGGGAGAATCGTTACATGTTTGTGGAAGTTTATGGTTCAGGTTAGTGTAGTCTTGAGAAAGACTGTTGGGGGAAGTGACTAGCATTCTGATGGCCTTCGCAGTGATCATCTTCGCAGTCAAGTGAAGAGTAAATGTAAGGTTTGCCTGTATTTGTATCTGGTTCGTGCGTCATAAATGGGCGATCGTATGCGTTAGAGGTGGGTGGCTGTTTGTGAAAAGTAGTGGGTGTGGTTGTGTGGCCATTAATGATCAGTTTGTCAAAGTGTTAAGTCTATCGATTATTGGCACATTTGAATTTGTGAATAAGTCGTTTGTAAGGTCCCGTTGGTTGCTGTGATCGGTTTAGTAGTTTTTCTTCTAAGTTCGTATACCAACTTTCTAGTGTGTGAGTCGTTGCATGTGTCATTTTTCGATATTTTATTAACTTTAGCTTTTCCTTGTTTAGTCTACTGTACACTAGGCAGAGTCAAAAAACGTTCACGTGTTCTATGTCCTGTCCTTCCTTCCCCCCCTTTTTGCGAGTTCCGAGTCTTGGCTTCCGGTTTGTCACTCGTTCACATATGTAGTTGGTGATGTAAGTAATGCATTTTGCCGATTGCCAGTCAATGTTGCGTTTGGTTTGTCGGTGGTGTTCGGCAATGTGGTTGGTTGTGTCTCCGTTTTTTGTCCCTCGTTTGTGTTCTGTGAGTCGTATATTTAAGTTTCTGCTAGTCTCGCTTATATAAGTGGCTTGGCAATCAGAGCAATTAATTTTGTAAACTGCACCTTGTCTATGTGGTTGTTTTCTGTCCTTAACGTTAGTCAGTATATGTCGTAAAGTTGTGATCGGTTTGTGCGCTACTCGTATGTTGTAGAATTACAGTTGTTAAGATCTATTTATGTACACAGGTCAAATTTACAACGAGTGAAACAATAATTAGCAGTTAACCGATAGTAAAATGGTGACAATGTGAAAGGTGGCTAACCGACCGGAAGAAGGAAAATTAAAATAGAGAAAGAGGGATTGAAGAAATTTTTTCGTTGAGGTTAGGTTTGAGTTGAGATATTAGTAAACTCTCTCGAATGAGTAGTTCGAGGTTAGAAGAAGAGCGACTGGAAGAAACTATGGAAAAATCGTCAGGAG
>JBAHVQ010205715.1:0-12638 GCA_036872915.1 Nanipora kamurai
CTGGCCAGTACAACTTGCATTTTGTCCAGTGAAATTCTGAATAAACTGGACAATGGACCAGTACACCAAAAAGTTAGGGTCGAGCCCTGTATTAGATCTAAATTTCATTTCTTCTGTAGTTTATTGGCACGTGCGCATTTTATCGAGCTTCGGCTCCTTTGCGTAACGTAGTTAAATAAGTGATTTGATTGATTGGTTGATTGACTGTAAGTCAGTTGTTACTGTTTGATGTCCCTGTGCTGTCTTCTGATATTTCCGGTGGTCCCTGCGGCGGCCATCTTCGCAGAAATTGTTTAACGTTTGTTATCGCGCCTGCTGTTTTGCGACATCTACTGGCAAATGGTGTTTCTCGAAACTGGCATCGAAAACATCTCACTGACACCGAAGCATGAATTTACCTCTGGTATATATTAGTTAGATTGAGATGAGTGAGAAGCGTAGAACACCAAGAAACCAATTCATTGTTGCATCCAGTACGCTCGCATGCCACAAGCAATCAGTGACCACGGCAACAAACGTCAGCCAACTGGCCTCATGTCGCATCAGAAATGACGATTACCAACATGCACTACTACAAATGTTAAATGATCTCTCTGATCATCGCAAACGCACAAGATGACTGATGACGAAGTCAGTCCGGAAGATCAAAGAGTAATAGAGTTGCTCAATATTGATGTCCATGTGAGAGCTGCGTGTAAACGGCGAGAGGTTTTAGAAGCATGCGTACAGCAACAAAAAAAACTGCGTGAACGTGTAAACATTTATAACACTTGCTTTTGAAACTATTCGTCGTTGAAGGTTTCTTGATGGGGTCCGTTAAGGAGCAGACAACTTTTATTGCTCACGATTGTCAGGTTTATATATTTCTGTTAAGGAAAAGTATTATTTGCGTGCGTGGAGGGTTTAGTACTGGAGAGATTTCAGGGAGGCATGGGTGGCACATGCTTTTCGCGAGCTCCCTCTCACCACTGAAATTAAGCCCCGTCGATATGGATTAACACTGGGATCGGCGACCACCTTAGACTCGTGAATGGAGTTTTAGGTTCTCTCCTGTGTCTCGTGAGTTTTTTTCTCCTAGTTTTCTCTCAGATCGCACGACGCCATCAGCCAAACTTCAATCATATATACTCATCGTGAATAAATAAGCGACGTTATTGTTATTATTAGCTTAAGCAACACCTAAGGGTTCATAAGTCTTGGACGGCAACCGGAAGAATTGTTAAACAATACTAAGGTTAAATAACAAGCGTTTTGCATATTGGACTGCTTTTCAGAGGTGATCAATAATTTAAAATATCAAGAGAGAACTTAGTAGGTATAATTACCGAATGAGCTATAAACTGAAGTAACCAATGTTGACCTTGTGAGAGTAATATTCTCGTATGCCTGGTTCACGCGAATGATGCAAGCGCAAAAAGATTTGCTTTCATTAAAGTTCCAGAAAAAGGTAGAAAGCTTGGTTTTCGTATGGGACTATTAATTTATTCCTTGCACCACAATTCCAACCACAGCACCTCCGAATCGGATGAAGCGCATTTTTTTTTTTGGGACGGCCTGTTGAATGTCAATAACGTTTTCAATGTCCAGCGACACCCTTTGGATTTTAAATCACTACTCTTCTTCGTTTTGGATGAAAGAAATTCTGTTGAGAAAAGACGTGGGCAGTGAATGGAAAACGCTTGTTGGTTAGGGCTGGACAGCTCATGCAACAAGTCTCTAATGGTAACCGGAAGAACCGGTATAGAACAGAGACTTTGAACTTTGGACAGCATATTCTTTCAACAGAATTTTTCATCCAAACAAAGGTGATGAACTGTTTGGAATGCCAGGAATAATCTTGGCACGTTTGATCAACTGTAAACCTAAAATAACAGATTTTGATGTTTAGGGAGTCGAGGTCGTCTCATGGGTTGGTTACAAGGAAGACTTTAAACCAGGGCTCAAATTCTTCTCATGTAATCGCAAGAAAACAGTGGACAGCAATTCTAGTCTTTTTGAGCGCGAGCTAAAATTCCGCATATAGTCAGTTCCGTAGAAATTTGTAAACGCAATTGAAGTCCATTTGCAAAGACAACGATCTCCCTATGGTCGATTATGAACTTAATTTTTCAAATAAAAATTATTTTGATTGTTTTGGATAAAAAATTATTTCAAAAGAAAAGCCTATGCCAATGAAAAACGGCTGTTGCTTGGGACACACTTCAAATCTTGTGTTACTACCTAATCAAATTTACATGAAACAGAAGATAAACTAATCCACGTAATTATTTTTTGATACATTCGAGTTCGGCACTGTAATAAGAGGACGACTTAGAAAGGTCCAAGCGATTTCACAACATATCGACGAAACTGGAGACACAAACAAAGTCATGCCTTACCAGCAGCATTAACCGTTCTTGCGTTGGTGAAAGTTGAACGTCCAGACTAGAGTAGTCCTAAGGAAGACTGTTTGTGGTGTTGATGACCACCATCAGTTGCCCACCACTGAAGCTGTCGAAACTTTAGTCAACACCGCAACCAGTATTCCTCAAGACTAATCTAAATCTTGATTTCCATTAGGATCGTAGTGATCGCTCAAAAAAAATAACCCCAGTGATCGCAACGATCGCGGCGAATGTAGCGGTCGTAATCATTATGTGGAAACCAGGCTTAGCCTGGACGGGTGATCAACTTTTACTAACATGCAATGATTCTCCTGAGTTCAAACCATTCACTTTATCAACCGTTTTCCTTTCTTGGAAAATGAAAAAACGTAAAACAAAGACCCAAACGTAGAATTACTTTCTCAGACTAAATATGATGATCCTTAACCAAATATGATGAGACAAGCAAAAAAAAGGGCAAGAAAACGCAAAACTTTTGTAGTTTTGGAGCTCATAAATCAACTTCCTCCGCACTCATGTTCAATGTTGTTTCTCTCAAGACTCAAACATTAAGCTTCAAGGCTAAAGAAAATACAGTTTATTTTCTATAATCTTAAATCGTAAAGCATTAACACTCCCTGAAGAACTAGACGTTTGACGTTCCCTGTTTTTTCGTTAAGCTTTTGGAATTTTAACGCCTTTAGTTAACTTGACCTTGACTGTTTATAAGGTTGTTAAAACCTTGTTTCGTACATTAAAACCTACAATTCAGACTCTGGATCAAGTATTACTCTGTCATCCATAGCTGATTTCCATTTAAGTATAGTTTCGTCTCTTTGCATAGTGTGGTCTGTTATTTGATACTTGGCGGCCAAAGTTCACAAGCGGGATTAGGAGAGGAAGTAATGAACGGTTGATGATTCCAATATAAACAACACGAGACTACATTTTCCTGCAAGGCGCTTATTTAAAGCCTGTTACACGCTGGAGGTTTTTGTGCAACTTGTCTTGCAGCGCCGTTGCGAGACAAGTTGCATGAAATAACAATAATCTCCTCGAACCAGATAAGCAAGCTGTCGTTACGGTGGGATTTACGAAGATATTTGTCTCAGACCACTGATTTTTCTGTTTGACGTTAATGAACTGCCTGAATCTCTTCAGTTACTCAACCAGATATATACGGCAACGTGCAATTGTGAGGTATCATGTCAAATTCAGAAAAAGTTGAACTTTGGATTATTCAATGTTTCGTCATGGCTTTGTCGTAGCAAGCTCTCTGTGAGAATTTGCGAAAGGAAGTTTGTGCAAATTCAAATTGAGCATCCGCAAAAGTTTAAAGGCATTGAGTAATATTTCTGTCTGATACAGTTGCAGTCATTTTAGAAGTATCTTTTCGTTATTGTCAATGTATGGCTTGAGTGGGCTGATGTCATCGAATACATATTGAAAATTGTGATAGGGAGACCCGGCATTCTTCGACGTATAAAACACATCTTTTGAGTAAAAGCTTTCTACTGCTATAATTCGAACTTATTTGGAACATATATGTTCAACACAATCAAAGTTCAAGAAGTTTACTTCAAGTTTTCCAGAACAGAATGACAAACCATATCAAGTTGACCAATATTTTCATCGGCAAGAGAAGCTCTTGACAGCCTTAGGTGAATGGCTCATTCCAGGAGTTTTTTCTATCCTTGCCAATTTGCGCGTAAAGTAAAAAGGGAATGAATGCTGTTAATCTTTGATAAAATTGTGGTTAGGGTATCCATTGCAATTCCACTATAGAGGCTCTTTAGTTTTCAGGAAACCAAAATGTAAAACTACCTGAGGTAAACACATGCGGGTCTGATGATATGTTCAAGCTGGAGCAAAACTTTCGACCATTGTTGTACAACATTGGCTAAAGTTGACTCGTAATGTTGGAAAAGCGGTTAAAACGATCCAACATTTGTGGGACTACCTCGTTTGTTGGGCAAAATGCTTGACCGAAAAAACTTTCATCCAAAAGACCTTGCTGGACCGAGAAACGTCGTTAGTGAATGTAATACAAGCCGATCTCATCTTAATCATACACAAGTCGCAAACTGTTGCCCATTAAAATAGGAGAGTGGGCAACAATTTTTAAGTCACAGGGCAACATTGCAATGTTTCTCCGTCGCGCACGGCCAGAGACCGTGCTAGAATGAGGCAATGATTTCCCTTGCAAAAGTGATAAGACCAGGACAGAGTGATGCAGTGTTGTTTACTTACTCGTTGATAGTTATTACGTTTCGCAATTATTTAGCAGTTTTTTCAGTGCATTTCTAGAAGTTTTCTACCAAGAGCTAGTCAAATACGACCTCTAAACTAAAGCATGGGAAAATATGAAGACTTTGCGAGCGAGAACTGTTGCTAAGGTTCTAAAGAGATCTTTTTTCTAGCGCAAAAATGCAGTTGAAGTGTGAATATAATACCACATACGAGACCACTTTGCCAATTTTATACCTAGTCCACAAATGTGCAAAATGGGTGCATGGTTGCCTAATTTGTTTTTCCTGTTGGTTAAATGCTATCATTTCGACTTCATTTGAAGCCATGAGTGGCACTGTCAACATGACCTAATTTTTAGTTTGTATTGTTAATTGGTAATCATATGATATTTCATTTAATTTGGAATTAACTTCCACTGGTGTTTTTTTTTCAGAGCCCAAGTTGTGTTCGTTATGTTGTGAAAAAAATCGCTTGGTTTCTCTTTTTCGCATGCCATGTTGCATATATACCCAATTGCGAGTTAGAGCAAAAATTCGAAATTGCACAATCGTTATCAAACTTTTTAACGAGAATTCTATGATAGTACATCTATCTAGTTATCATATACACGAATACATGGTACTTTCGGAAACAAAAAAACTACGGACATGCATTGTTGTGATTCATGTTATTTCCAGAGGCATGCATGAGAGAAGTAAAATATTTTAAGTTGGGAAAGTAATTTTTCTATTCGTTAATGAAAGAACTCTTGAAATGATAACGCAACATCTTTTACACTTTTTACATATCTCACTTCGTTCTTGAGATATTAAGATTTGTTTGATATTTAAATAACACCTTGCATATGTCACGGATACGAGAGCAAATAAGCCGCTACTAGTATAAGCCTGGGCTAAAATAAGCCCCGACTAATATAAGGCTGGGCTAAAATAAGCCCCGACTAATATAAGGCTGGGCTAAAATAAGCCACGAACAGTGCAGTTTCGTGAACAACTTCACTGAAGGCCATTTATACGAGTGTTTATTTTAGCCTGGGCTTATATTAGCTGCGCCTTATTTTCTCTCGTGTAATCGGCCCTAATGGCACATGAAACTGTGAATATGGGTGCGCTTGTCTCATAACACTAGACAGACAAGGTTTTCAGTGATTTAACACAATAATTTCAAAGATATGCGTGATTTTTTTCTAACTCATTAAACACTATGTCGTATGTAAGGTGTAATTTACATATCAAATAAATCTTGATATCTCGAGAGTTAAGTGAGACATGGAAAAAGTGTAAAAGGTGTTGCGTTATAATTTCGAGAGTTCTTTCATATAAAAAAAACTTAATTTTCACTTCATATATCTTATATACATTTTCATATATGAATTTATGTGTGTATAAATACATACATACTTTTATACATACCAAAATCCAGAAGCAGCCGACAACTTAAAGAAATAAAGGAAGAAACAAACTCCGAACAATAGTGTCAATGATTACAATGAAATTGTAATTCTCTTGATTTTAGCTCATATCTCGAGTTATCAAGATGACACTATTGTTCGGAGTTTGTTTCTTCCTTTATTTATACATACCAATACACATATATATACATGTACACATACATACACATATAAATGTATATATATAATATATATGAACCAAAACAAGGAATGGCTTTGGTATTAAGAGTGCTCAATAGTTCAAAAAAGTAGAGCAGTATGAAATAATTATCTCTGAACACGTTGTGATGTAAACAACGAAACGTAAGATTCTACTAAACTTTTAATATCACGCCATTGTTTCGCATTCTATGCTGGGCTTTAATATTCCTATTAAAATTCAGTATGAAATAGCAAAATAAACTTAAAATGTCTTGTGTCGCTACTCCGAGTTTCACGCAACTATGCGATCACCAGGCAACAGGTTGATAATGGTTCCGGTTTGATCTTAATTAGACGCGGTGACGTAATAACTATGGAATGCTGTTTTTCTTCCTTGGGCGGCTAAAGTTTTTAATTTTGAATTTGGTCTTTGGAACAAAAAAGACGATTTCCAATTGCTAAAACTGCCGAAATAAATCACAAAGCAAGTTGACAAATTTAAAGGCAAACATGGCTAGTCTGACGTATACGTTTCGTCGCTACAAAACGACTCATCAAAGACCTTTCCATGAATTAAACCATGAATAATTAATTATTAAATAAAACCATGAATTAAATTCCAAAGGACTTTACTCTTGAAGTCAACACACTTGTTTTTGCTTTCGGTCAATTTAACAGTTGACCATTTAATTTTTCTTGCAATTTGATTTCATAACCGTCTTCCGTGGATCAGTCAGCTCTAATTTGGTGTATGACACGTTATCACATATTTAGGTGCGCAATGTAAACTCTTTTAAGAAGCGATACCGGATAATCTTATTGCTATCTCAAATCAAGCAAAATCCCGGAGATTCAGTCCTTTGCGTTGAGTGAGTTAAATTTGTAAGCCCAAAAAGCGTACGTCCTGGTTGGTTTATTAACATCCGTCATATCGATTGTTCTCACTTACTCAACATCGTACTCTTGTTTTAGAACAAAGCAGTGGTCACTATAAACGCCAAAACCTCGGAAATCTTGGTGGCAAATGACGTCGCTTGTGATATGTTTGCTTATACCCATGATCAACTCATTGGAATGAAAATGTCCAAGATGTTTACGAAAGGTGAAGAAGCAAAACAAGAAGCACTGGTAGAACAGCATATTGAAGAGAACGGAACAGTGGTAATGGTCAGCGGTAAAGTGGTACGTCAATTAGCATTACTGCATTGTTCGAAATGGATGAAATTAAAGGGAACGTGGTTACGTCAGTTTCAACTTTCCACCCAATGAATGTGTTTGCCCAAGGGGAGAATGTACTTTGTAAAAAGCGTAAACTGCATTTTTGTCAGTAATTCGGAGTTACTGGTTCGAGTGACGGCAATTGAACTTGCGATCTAACGACTGTTCGACCACGGTTTTACCATTCAAGGGGCACTCCCGTGAAATATAACCCTATTTCATAAAAGACTGTTTGGTATTCCAGTTAAGGATGGAAGGGTAGGAAAAGGAAGGGAAGGGATAGGAAAAGAAAAGAAGGTGGCGAAGTCGAGAAAGGAGTAAGAGGAAGGAAGGAAAAAAGGAAGAAAGAAAAACAAAGAAAGAGAGAAAGAAAAAGAAGAAATGCCAGGATTGAATGCCTGAAGGACGTTGGACCGTTAGAAGGTAAGAAGCGTGGAAAGAAAGTTTGGAAGAAAGGAAGGAACGAAGTTTGGATGCAGTATAGACGTTTGACATGAGGGAAGGAAGGAAAGTGAGAAGTTTGAAAATTTGAAAGGAGGAAAAAGCATTTTGGAAGGAGTGAAGGAGATTTTGTGCAACCCTCATGGGTGGGCATGTTAAATCGAGTATAATGATAATAATGGGATTAAGCAGCCAGAATATAGGTTCCCTCCTGCGGTTATCTTCAGGTGTTATCATCACGAAAAACGTAGATGACGTATTTCCGTTTGTTGATAAAGCTTCCACGCAACTTTGTACTATGTAAGTTTGTGGCCAGTTGTTACCTTGTTCACTGAAAGAAAAGCTCTTAACGTCGTGATACACGGTCCTCGGTACGTAATAATGGGATGGAGGGAAAGAGAAAGTGAGAGGAATGAGGAAAAGAATAAAATTGATTGATTGACCGACCGGTCGATAGTTGCTGCAAGAATTTTGTATGTGCGTAAGAGAATTGACTAAACCCACGAACACACGGCGCAATATTGCATGCAATGCGCAAAATGTGTAGCGGACATACGATGCAAGGTTACCGGCAACATCGTGCGTAATATTGATGGCATGGATAGCCATTGTTGGCGCGAGTTCCTACTTTCAGACTAAATAAAAATTGTTGCAATGTTGTTCTTTTACTAATGGAGTAATAAAATGGTTGTTGCAAGATTGACCGCCTGGTTTTGGCTGACAGAATACCAGACCACTCACGGGAAAATGCAACAGTTGTTCACAGACGATACGGGCACATACAAAGAATTTTTGAGGACGGATGTTTCGTTATAATTACCTTGTAACACTAGTCTTGTCATAGATAATAATAGTTTACTAGTTCACGCTTATTATTTGAAATATAATCGAAGGTTGATTGTCAAGTCAACACTGCGTGCAGTGTTGCCGTGCTGATAGACAGACGATGACATTGCATGAAATTGTTGCTGGTAACGTTGTAGAAGTAGAACTTAATTCTACTTCTGCAATATTGGAGGAAATGTTGCCCATAACAATTCCAAGCTCGGATACTCGGTAAAATGAAGCCGTTGCATACAATATTGCGTGCAATGTTGCTTCGTGTGGCCGCCGGTTTATACTCTATTTACATTTGATTGGGTGGCTTTTACACTGCTGGTTGAAAAATTTTAACTGAGGGCGAAACTAACGTTCTCAAAAGTAAAAAAAAATATATGGAAAAATTAAAACTAGTCGTCATTATCAAGGCGCTATCCGGTCAGTGGTACTGTCCACGTAACAAAAGTGTCCGTGGGAAACGGCGAAAGTTGCAGGCGATTTGCATCCAGCGTCGAAGTCCTCGGGATATGAGACCCCAGTGCGCAATTACTGCTCGGTCATTTGTCCCTAGTTATGAATGAGCTTTCATGGTTAATGCTGGGGTATTGATTGTGTAGGAATCAGGTGTATGTCACAGAAAAGGACAGGTAACCCTATACCATTTTATTATAACCAGAAAGGTAAACACATTTTTCTGGATGACAAGAAAAGCACTGATTAGATAAGGTCGGTAATCTGTACATGACTAGATTGACAGCATTCTAACCTGTTCTGAATTTTCCCAATCGTTTTAATCACACTTTACTTTAGACAATAGTGATGATTATTTGGGTCTTACTGAAATATCTCCAACAGAAACCATGAAGTTATCCCACACTTAAAATTGTTTATCCATATCACACTATGTGAGATTACTGAAAATTGTTTATCTGAAATTGAATGATATTCAGGTACGCATCAAAGCTTTAGGATTAAAATATTGTCAAAATGTTGTGAAGAACCTAAATGAGTAATTCTCAACACTGCTTGGTGGAAATTTCTTCAAGTGAATTTCGTGATAAAAGTAACTAGGTGGACAATTTTCATCAGTAACACGGAAGGTCAGTTGGCAAAAAAATAAATTGTGCAGAAACTTAGGCGTGCATTTTGCGTTTGGCGATGTTTGTTTGGAGGTTTCGTCGTGGTCTATAATTCGGACAAATTAAACTTAAGGGAACGCTTATTTTCTGGAATGAGTGATTGAGTTCATATATCATATAACACACACACACATAGATGTGTGTGTATCTGATATATATGAGGTACGCTGAGGAAGCCCGAACGGACGAAATGTTTGTATTATAATAAATATCTTTTACTCTAGTACATATAATTATATATCAGATCGTATTCACTTCTGGACGTATTGCACCAACATGTCCAGTAGTGTAACTTTCCCTCCTTACCACCCAATCAACATTCCTAACGGTGCAAATGGATTGTTCATTTGGTATAGCAGCGGTCCCTTAATTCAAGGGGTAGGAGTTCAAATCTCGCTAAAGTCTGTACATTTTTCGTTTTTTTATCGCTCTGTGTCGTCTTGGAATCTACTCTTCTTGAGATATTCTGATAACGAAGCACTGTTTCGTCCATTTAATTGATTTAGCTTGAAGCAGTGGACAGTAATAACGTTGTTTTTCCTGTATCGCTGTGGATGAAAAAAGTCACGTGGGAAAAAGAACCCCGGTGTATCGCCGTCTTGGAACCTGTGGAACGACAAACAGCTTACTTGGTTTTTGACCAGAAGGTATTCCGTATGTAGTTAAATCAACTCAAATCAATACCATATTCAATTTCTGCAATAACAAGTCAAATTGGCACTCGCAGTCCTGTTATTCCCTTGCAGCCGTCCGTCTTATTCATATGCGGTCCAACTACGCGATCTTTCTAATCCGTCTCTTTTCTTCCCAGCTATTCTTGCTCAATCAAATTTCGTCTCCATTTTTTTTCTATCGGCTCAAATTCTTGTCCCACTACAATTCGTGAGTAGTCGTGAAATGAGGCAGAGGTTCTCTTTTACTCAGGTCATCACAGAAATAAATTAAAGTAAATGGTTTAAACTTGGGAGAACCGTGACATGTTTGTGGAAGTTTATCGTCCAGGTTAGTGTAGTCTTCAGAAAGACTGTTGGTGAAAGTGACTGGCGTTTCGACTGCCTAAGCGGCGGTCATTTTCAGAGTCAAGAGAAGAGTGACCGCCGCTAAGGCCGTCGAAGATGACCGCCGCTAATGCGGTCGAAACGTCAGTCACTTCCACCAACAGTCTTTCTCAAGATTACACTAACCTGGACGATCAACTTCCACAAACTTGTCATAAAAATATATTACCGTAAGTCTGGTACCGAGATGTTTCCTTCCATGAAACGGGTTACGGATTTTTCGTTTGCTTTTTTGCTCGTATTTTCTTACCATTGCAATGTTTGAAGTTTGTTTATTTTTTTAACCATTCCTGTGTTTAGTTGAAGTTTGTCGTCCTGAGGAATCTTTTATTTTGCTCAAATAATGAACTTTGCGTTGGCAACATGCCGTCGTACGTCGATATAATCAGGAGGGCAGTGATTGAGCTTTGCTATTGTTCCCGGAAATGACAATTGTACGAGAGTTTCACGTAGTACTAGCCCGCCACCTTGTAGATACAGTGGTAAAATTTTGAAATATCTGAAAACCCATGTAACTGTACCAACAATCTGATTCACTTATGACTGATATTTCGTTTTTCAGGGTAATATCCTGGAATGTGATCAGCAGCTTGCCTATCTTCATGGGTATTCTTCATCAGATGTTCTGGTAAACATGAACGTCAGAGAGTTAATTCCCTCCCTAACTCTGCCCACTTCTGGGGAATCCATGAGCAAGGTAGGGAAGAGGCAAGTTCATGGAAATCATGGCAATCATGATTGAAATGCGCACTTACAAGACTTCAAAGGTTTTTTTGAAGTGGTACAACGATGAAAAACTATACGTTCAGTTATGATGATACTCAAAAGTACCTTGGAAACGACCAAGATCGGCGTTCGTAGTTTGTCAACTTCTCATTCTGTCCCAGATATATTCAGGTTTTTGAAACAAGCAAATTAGATGCCTTGTGACGTTTATTCCATGCTGACTAAATGAAACTCACAAAATTAGCAGTATCTCTGGAAATAAACGATAAAAACTGTTCATACTTTGCATGTTTAGGTGATTAAATGGAATGCGCATCCCTCTGCAACTTATGTTGTTGTCATGGAAACTGCTTGATGTCTGGTATCCTGCAATCATAAAACTAAATTGGCAAATTACTCTACCGGTTAAAAAGCGTTTACTGTAGTGTGTGAATCTGAAGATTTGAACATACGTAGGCATAGTACCTAGGTTTAACCTGAGAACTACAATGCCTACGTATGTTCTTAAAACAAAGACATACGTTTTAAAACAAAGAAACAGAAATAAGGATTTCATGTTTTACGTTTAAAAGGGTCTGAGACCGAGCGGTTTCATTGGACTGTGTTTGTTACCATAGACATGCAAAGTTTGCACGATTTCTGCCTGTTATTTCCAGAGATATTCTTAATTTTGTGATCTTCATTTAGTGCTTGTGGAGAAAATGACGTCATAAGGCACCTAATTTGCATGTTTCGAATACCAGAATATCTCTTGAATGAGATGAGATATTGAAAAACTACAAACGCCGTTCTTGCCCATTTCAAAGGTACTTTTGAATGAGATCATAACTGAATCTACGATATTTTTCAGGAAATGGAAAGCAATAATTGAGGACTTACAATAACGTCTTTAATGGATGCGCGTTTTCGTTTAAGATGAGACGAGAAGGCGAAAATTAACGAAAGGCTCGTTCTTTAAGCTTTATGAAAACTCAGAAAAGTTGTGAGTTCCCCAACGGGAATCGAACCCGCGTCTCCCGATTGCCGGTACGGT
>JBAHVQ010205726.1:0-12634 GCA_036872915.1 Nanipora kamurai
TTATTTTCCTTTTCTCTTTTCGGTTTGCTTTTTGCTATTTTCTTACCTCTTTATATTTCTGGGGAGATATCCGGTGATCTCTTATATAAGGGGAGATACCCGGTGACCCGGCTTAGTATTCATTTTCAGGGAGATACCCGGTGACCCCATATCCTTCTTGGGGAGATATCGGGTGACCCTATTCTAGTGTTATTGATTTTAGTTTTTAACTACAAAAGTTTTTGGGCTAATTGCATGTACCTTTTGCTGGCCATGAAACCAGAGTAACACTTTGAATATGACTAATTCGAGTGATTTATTGCACGAAGTCAAATGAGATCAATAATAAACTACAAGATTTGGGTAAGTCAGCATCTCGTTTAATTTAATTGTAAAAAACCACGCGATAGCGAAGAATAATCAGGTTTAAAAAGGCGGGGCGCCTTTATGTAGAACCACCACTGCCTAAGTTCTACAAGTCGTTCTATACTGCCGACGCAACACTCTACTTCTATATCATTGTCTTTATTTAAACTGAATATTTATTAACCCTATCAGCTAACTAAGATGCTTTCCCAAGAGATCCAGTAAAGATCGTCTCTTGTAGATAGTCAAAAGGTTTGGGAAACTGCCGGAACCTAAGAATGGTTAAACTCGCGCCACTCAGGTGGACGGGCTACGCTAGTCGCAAACTTGACATCCCTTATTTCAGAGCAATTAGTACTTTTGCTCCCCCCAGTGGAAATTCCTTAAAAAAGGCATTCCCATCAAGGATTTGACAGTGTATCCACTGAGCATCTATTTAGTTTAACCATTCTTAAGTTCCGGCAGTTTCCGAAACCTTTTGACTATCTACAAGCCGTTCAATACTGCCGATGCAGCACTCTAATTTTTATATCAAAGATCATCCCTCACGGGTCCAGTGTTACTACTGGAGAAAGCTTGCGATGCATGTTTTACAGTATGTTGGCCTTACAGTGTATTGATCCCGTTATTTTATAACTAGTTTTATGATTAGTTCACAGTCGTTCTGCTTAACATCGTGGTTTCTAATGTAGTTTATCTTCGTTTGACGAAGCTCCGTGCAGTTTTTCTTAGCCAAGGATTCCATTGAGAAAGAATTTTTCTCAAGTGGAAGAATCATGTAATGAACCCACTGCATGGATTGGCTGCAATTGCTTCCTGATAGTAGGTCTCCCAGCGACAAGTAAAATCGTCCGGCGTTAGCCAGAGTAAAATACTGTGGGGTCACCAAAGTTAGAAAGTGTTAACGCTACGGTTTTTAACTTTTTCTGTCAGTGCAGTACGTCTCCTAATTACGAGTAAATCATCCGATGTTAGACAAAGAACATGGGCTGGGTGGTTACGGTTAATGTTGAAAGCGGTGAATTGCAAAATGCTGAAGTACTTGTTAAAGATGGATATATCAATTGTTGAAGTCAACAAGGCAGTCACTATAATTCGTTTGTACTATAGGATACCAAAATTTTGGGTTGAGATACCAGACAATATACCATACAGGATTTCACAATGGATACATGAATAAAAAATCTTATCTCAATGGTGTCTCTTTGAAGTCATCTTAAATTACTTCCACTATCAGTTATTTGTTCACAAAGGACAAAATTAACTTTTGGATCTGATCTTCCACGGGACCAGTAGACTGAAAATTCACTGGTCCCAGAAGAGGTCTCTGGTCACTTTGAGACTACGGGACACCGTACTGGAAACCAGACTTTTACATATCAACACATTTTTCGGATTCATTTTGTGAAACTTTCCTTGCTGGGATTTCTTGGTAAACTTTGGCAGCAAATTGGTTCTTTTGAGTGAAATAAAAACATTATGGTGTAATAGGAAGAGATACATTTACTTGTTAAGAGGATGATTGGAGGAAAAAGCTACTCATTTTTGATGATCTTTGGTTCTTTGGACCAGTGGATAAGCACAAAATTCAAGCACTGGTTCATACTGTATCTTACATCTATTACTCAGTAGTTGCTTCCTCTTTAGTTTGGCATTAATTTTTGAACTAATACCAAATGCTTAGGAGCAACATGCAATTTTTAGTTGCATTAGTGACTACCATATTAAAGTACTGGGTAACACAATGAAATATAAGATATGTAATGGGTAACATAATGATGCATTTTGAAAACAGCATTGAATGTCTGTTGTGCATTTGAAATGCAATATCTCAAAACAGGAATGCACAATTAGATTTAATTTACGAGCATCAGCTCAGGAGTGTAGTCCGGGTAAGTATTAATGTTTACATGTAATTATGATGAAAGATGAAATGCTAGATACTGTACTGGTGCTATTTTCTTTTTTGATAAAGATTTAAATGATTAATCAGTACTAACATAAATTTATAAGATACAGGAACTCAGTGATTGTAATGAGTAGCTGACTCAAAGATTGACCACTGATTCCAAATCTAGCTGGTGGGCATTTAACAACCACGACTGTCTAATTCTTTGTATTAGTTTGCTTGGATGTATACAGCACTATTTATGGTATGCACCATGTACATTTATAACCAGCTAACTGGACAATAACATCAAATGGTAGGAGCTTATCACTTATATTATAAGCTGAACTGTCCACTGTATTGAAACTTTCATAAGTGTAGTACAGGTACCCACTGGCAGTGCCATAGGAACAAAATTTCATCGGGGGGCACAAAATGTTTGTTACAGCACTATTTTAAGTGGGTCTGGGGATTCTTCCACTGGAAATTTTTGAATTCTGAAACCTCTGAAATGGCATTTTCTCTATTTTGGAGAGACGAGCTTAACAAAATGTAAAAGTCAAAATATGGAGCATGTTTTGATAATCTTTCTCAAAACTATGTGAAAGTCTGCAACAGGT
This sequence comes from Nanipora kamurai, assembly GCA_036872915.1. Taxonomy (NCBI): domain Eukaryota; kingdom Metazoa; phylum Cnidaria; class Anthozoa; order Scleralcyonacea; family Helioporidae; genus Nanipora; species Nanipora kamurai. The sequence goes on from JBAHVQ010205726.1 coordinate 2,854, forward strand.
TCAACTTCACAAACTTGTTCATTGTCTTCCCCCGACCCTGTTCCCACAGTATTTGACGTGGGACAATCAGTGCTCAGGATTCATAAGTGTTGGACTAGATGTGCGTGGTTTAATCTCTGTTTTAAAATTTTTAGTGAAGTTTTTCAAAGTAACTTTAAATATTCTATTACATGTAATTTATCTAAACTTTTTGGAAAAAGGTGGGGTGCAAACGCTCCCAAACTCCTACGGCCCTAACTGGTATATATTTATTAGAAAGTTTATATAAACCAGAGAGCTTTCATCAGAAAACTGGGAGCAAACTTAGAACATCAGCAATTTAGAACATCAGCCCAATGTTTGTAACCAACCTGGTACCCACAAGCTTCAGTAATCTTACCCTGTACAGAGCCCAGAAAGGGATGTCTTGAATTTGGTGAGTTTAATTGTCATGTTCTTCCAAGAAAAATTATTAAAATTATTCATGTAAAAATCTGGAAATATATAGTAAAAATCTAAAGGTTTTTAACCTTTTTATAATAATCTTCAGTGCTTAAAACTGAATTGGAAAATATTTATATTTATAAAATATGTGGCATCTTATGCAAGCTGTGATTGGTCAACTACCATGTTTGCATGCAAAACTATAACTATGCCATTATTCGACACAATCTATTAAGCCATCATGTGCACGCTACCTAACAGTAAAGAGAATTTATAGTTTGATGCTAATAACCTGTTTATTTTACATATATTGTTCAAGTTAATTTACAAAAGAAATAGAAACTGTTTTCCTGTGGTTTGCATGGCCTCACACACTCATAAGGGGTCCCTGGCACATGTCATCGGTGGACAAAATAACAAACCACAAGTCATGAATACCAAAATTTCATTTTCTTGAATCATGGAAATAATTAGCTTATTTCAGGTTTCCAGGAAGGCCCTAGCCTTGTAATATAGTATTTTTATCCCTAGAATAGATATGTAAACATTTAGCACAAATTACATTAGATATTAAATAAGCAAGAGAGGCCAGCAATCAATGCACATGACCTGGCATTGCATTGATGCCATTGATGACTATTGAGGTAGATGTTTTTATTATTGATACTTCAAAATTTCTCAATATTACGTGAAATCAGGCGTAAAATCATGATGATTGATTATTAATTAAGCCTTTTTAAATTCATGTCACTCAGAAAATATTAGTCAGTTAATCATGCATTACAAAAGTACCCCTGTATGACCCTCTCATAAGAATTTGGAAGAACTTTCAAGCAGCTGTGAACAGATGGTGACACAACTGCTTTCAAGGTCTCCCAAACCCTTACTTGTGTTTGTATCAGGTTATATAAACATGGCAAACTAGTTTCTATTTCTTAATTTAACCCTTTAACTAACACATATACAAATTTGGCCCCTTTTACCCTGGTTAATGCCAGATGATTTCACTCATCAATGGAAGAGTCCTGAAATGGGGCGATTAGAGGGTTAAGGCTTGATTGTCTCTCAAGAGGATCGAAACATACCAAAAATGTTTAGATTTTGACTATATAATGTCAGGAATTTTATTTACATAATTTTAATTTGGTGAACTTAACTGCAGGCAGCACTGGTATGATACAGAACTGAAATCAGCTCAGCTCAGGTACCACTATCAATTCTACCCTGTTATACACACGACAGTCAAACACACAGGGTTGATTGTTTCCTAACTGTAAGATCAACAAATGTTGATAGTTACTTTATTGTTGACCAGTCTCAGAAAACTGTTAAAAGGAAATTTTCATTATCATTTCTCTACTAATTTTGTCAATTGAAAGTGCATATCTTTTTCACATGAAAAAGATATGCAAATGTCCACCTTGTAGTCAGTCTGCAGGCTATTAAAACCTCAGACTGTCTTGATCATTCTTGCCATCAAGCTCAGCTTATCCAATAAATTGCAATTCCACGCTCATGAAATAAAAACAACGGGAAACAGAATTTAATGACTATCGGCAACGTAACTTTGCCTATCATCATGACACATGTCATATGTAAATACTGCAAAAAGGATATGTGAATCTCTCACTCCAGTCATGTTTTGGAACTTTCTTCAACGATATAACTCCATCTACCGTTTTCGAGATTTTTTTCCACGTCTCGTCAAAATCCACCGTCCGTTGTCTTAACGTCATGTTCTTTGCTTTCAAACAACATCAACTTCAAGGTAAGGGAATCTGGTATGATACTAGGTATGACTCTCCATCGAAGAATGTAGCAACGCAGCACAACGTTACTTGGCCAAGCCACTACTTATCTTACCAAAGCTAAAAAACACCATAAAATTACTCCATTTCATAACTATTGACTGCTCGATTAGGATATGCCTTCTATTCTGAATACTAAAGGGTACTTTTCTATCAGCTTGGCAATCAGCTACAGAGTACGCTGTGTTTTGAGCTCAGCGCGAATATTTTTCTGGCGGACTTTTTGTCGACGTTGTCAAATTTTCCTAGTCTGGGCCATACGGGAGGGGCACTTTCACAGTGGAGCATTGGGTGGGTCCGGAGTAGGCCAGAAGGGCACGAAAATTACGGAACGAAGTCCACGAAGGCCTCGTGTTGGCAGTGTGAAAGGAGTGAACTTTTCTGGTGAACTTGTATTACGGTTGAAATAATGTCTGAGGTAAGTGTAACGATACCTCCTACTATTACCTTTGTTTAGATAATTCTTTCTTGTTTTATTTTATTTGTTTATCCACATATTTTAAACTGGGTCGTTTGCTGATTTTCTGACATTCTGTTCATCCAAGGCACGTCATGGCGAGAAGCAATTTGCTATTAGGGGAGCAAAATAATCGCTTGAAGATTTAGAGCTGTAAGAACATATTTCCAGTGACTAGAATGTCATAAAGTTTACTGTTGCTTAAAACCTTAATTTAGTAGTGAGAAAGATGAAATCGTGTATGTCAAGTGAGGTTATCAAGCAATAAAAGTGGGGAAGAATTGGGAGGTGAAGGTTGGTCACGAGATCACAAGAAAAAAACTTTGCAATTCACGAATCCCAAAAAAATAAGGACACTAAATTACTGGATAGTTTGGTGTACTATATGGCTGGATATTTGGGAAGTGAAGCCATATTTTGAGAAGGCTGTACAATACAAATGATAAGTGAAGTATTCAGCAGTATTCTTTTCTAAACTGTATAATAAGTTATTATTATCCAGTGCAGCAAATCTGTAATGTTTTGTTGCCAATTATTACAAAACAAGAGTCCAACTGTGTCTTACAAAAATCTTTTGGGTATCTTGCAATATTTTTGAGCAAATCATCTAGTGTAAGTAGGCTTGGTGCTAATGAGTGAGACTAACATGATACTTAAGGATGACAAATAACTCAGTTTTTATAAACAGGTTTTTGTTGAGAAAAGATATAGCAGGGTATTTAAAGTTGCAAATCACATTATTTGTACTTACCAAGAAAGTGGGATTGTACACTGTATCATTATGATCATTAGAAATTAATTTAAATCAAGATTCATGCAAGGGTATTTCTTTGAACCTCAATTAACTTAGCACAAATAATAGTTGATTGTGAGTCCTAAAAAACACTTAAAAGTGCCTTGCTTTTGATGAAGCTAAAGCCAATCTGATGTCCTAGCCCGCTTAGTTTAATTCTTAGTCTATAATCACAGAGGAAAGTCTATCACTTGATACTTGACTACTCAGTACTCAGCAGGACTGTACTCTGCAGCTGCAACCCGTGAATTCTTGAACTTATACTTTGATAATTTACGAATAATTTAGAAATCCTCTTTACTTAAACACAAGTACTTCTGTCTGCCTATATTAGATACAGTTTGGGCTGTTTTTTTTAGTTATTTGATCATAATAGATCTCTTAACCTTTGATTTGCCAAAACAAAAAAAAGTTACCCCACAGTTCTTGTACATTGTTTTCTTCTTCTGACCCTAAATTGTATGGGGGTGCTGCTGTTTTTTCCATGGTAAAAACTGCTTATAAAGTAGGGCCAGCATGCAGGCTGATCTTTAACATGCAATTGATGTTTCATACCTATATGATTTATTCACATGGATTCAATTAACAGATTAAAGATATTTTTAGTAGCTTTACTGTGTATTCAAACTACTGTAGTTTAACATCCTAACAATAGCATCTTAACCATAACATCTTAACCATAAAACAAATATAGCTGAGTTGCTGTATTTAGTCATTTAGTACCATCTGTTACATGATACCATAATTATTCTCTTGCAGGCATTTGAACAAGCTGCTAAGGATTCAAAACAGCTCACTCAAAAACCTACAGATCAAGAGTTACTTGACCTGTATGCTAATTACAAACAAGTTACAGTTGGAGATTGTAATACAGGTGTGAGATTTGTTCTTATTAGTATCTAACCTTATTTTGATAAGTCCAAATAATGTAATAGATCTGTATAAATGATTATGATGATTTTGGTTATGAATTACAATATTTAATGAGGGAAAACTCATATGACCAAACAGATGTTGTTCAATGGAGCCCAGTCAATAATTATGAAAAAATACAAGCAAAATATATAAATATATAAAAAGAAAGACATGAATTATAACATATGCTGTATATTACAAAACTAATAATGAATTAATTAATATAGTAAACATCAATAACATTCATGTTTTCTTTAAAAAGTATTAAGATCCGGGGGTGTTAGAAATTCAGCTACCATATTACTTATTCCCTTAGCTTATATTTTGATCAAGCCATTTATCCCCTAAGAATTACTCAGTTTGTCTATTCTGAGCAGTTAAAAACACTGGCTTGTATTGTTATATATTCCTTCAGAGATTTCTTTATTTTAACTTTTTAACTTTTAAGTTTACTCATCAACATTTAAAATTCTTTCCTGTCTGAGGACCATCCCCCTGACATGTAAAATCATTTGGCATTAGCCAGAGTAAGATACTAAAGTATCCATAGGTCACTGAAGACCTATACGAACAGGAATGAGTTGAGATTTTATTGAGGTTTTAAACCCTGGTTAAGATAGATTTGCTCCTAAGTTTTGGCAGTTTACTAAACTTTTTGTGTACGTACATGTACAGGTATACATTGTTCAAAACTGGCCACACAGCACTTTAATTATATATCACATTTTGAAAATGGGATTTTTTGCTTTTGTTTTTTCTTGCACTGGCTCAATGGATATGATTATTTGTACTGTATATACATATTGTAGAATCCTGAGTGTTCATCAAATTGCAGTAAATGTAGCATATATATACTTACTGGAAGCATCGAATTTCCTCTGCCCACTGTCTGTTGATCTGTTCAGTGGCAGTTAATACATTGAGTTTTCTGTGGCTTAAATCACAGAGTTTTTATGTTTTTTATTACTGTCTTTAAATTCTCTTTCCAGAGAAGCCTGGATATTTTGATTTTGCAGGGAAAGCCAAGTGGGATGCATGGAATGGAAGAAAAGGTTTGAATAATTTTTTTTTGTTAGTAGCTTTATAAGGTAATTTAGCTCAAGGCTTAAGTCTTATCTGTAATTATCTTTATCAAATTGATGAATAATTAACGAGGGCAGCAAGCAATCAAAACGAATGCATTCAAGTCACATTTATATCTTTGTAAATCTCAATAAAGATCAACAGTTGTACATGAGTGATCTTTATCAAAGTTAAGAATACTAATTAGCCTTATTAGTATTCTCTGTCAATTGTCAAAGTTAAGAATAATAATAAGCCTCATTCTTTTGTTCATTTGATAAGTAAGTTAAAATATTCGCGTCCGATCTTTATGGGATTTACAATGGCTTCGCACTCGCATTGTAAATGCGCATAAAGATCGGCCGCTCGTATTTTAACCATTACGTAAAAGATAATTTCAACACGATATGGAATGTTTCTGTATAGCCAAACCAAACAATTTGTCTTTGTTTCAAACCTGCTTTTACAGTAACTTTGAAATGAAGTCAAAACATTTCTGTGATGCGATTCGTCTTATTTTACAGCTCTAACATTTGTTAAAGAAATTATTTAAAGTTAAATAATTTAAAGAAAAAAATACTCTATAGCAGTAACTGCTCCGCAAGGTGGCATTGACTGCTCGGATTTTCCCTTGCTTCCCTAGCATGAACGCAATTGAATACGATTTAAAGAAAGAATAAAAGCGCATCGCTCGCTCAGGCGTTAAGGCAATGATTCAAACATCGTTGTGAGAGGTCAAGTCTCCTGTAGCAAAGACTTGTCTTACGGGCTTGCTTGCTAGTACAGTAGGACGACATGGCGACAGAGAAACAATCGAGGACAAAAAACAATGGGATGAAATACCAACGTTCGTCAAGCTCGTAATCTCGTAAAAACGTTTTTTGAGCCCCAGGCGGGAATCGAGCCCACAACCTTCTGGAGGCCTTTGAGACGCGGCAACCATTGAAATACCAAGACGCAGATGTTGATATGAGGCGCAGGTTTGTTAGTCGTATGTGCTGCCTAAGCAGGAGTCACGATATCATAATAACGGAAAGACCAACTGAATCTTAAACACAATGCAAGTGGGAGCTTGATGTATTTAAGACGACTTATGTCGACAAGCTCGTAATCTCAAAATAAACACTGACGGGAATCAAGCCGACGACCTTTCTGACCCGCGCAGACGGAAATCGAATCTACAACCTTTCCATTATTTCTGTATCATATCGTGGCGTTCGCTTAGGTCGTACATATCACTAACCTACACCTCAGCTCGCCAGTGAACGACGGAAAAATAATAAAAATGAGATGCTGCAAGGCCAGTATAAAACAATGTGGAAGGTCAGAAAGCTGGTAGACTCTCCATTACCGTTGAAAAATTCTAACGTTTCGAACTACAGGCCCTTTGTCAGAGAATGAAACGTGTTCTGGTAGACTGCCGAATTTTTCAACAATAATTCGGCACCCCACCAACCTTTTGGCATCCTTAGCTCACCTTCTGAGTCTTGGTAGCTCATTGGTTAGAAGGTTACGTCTGGGGCTCAGGAAACGTTTTTCTGAGATTACGAGCTTGACAGACGTCTACATGCATGTCGTCCAAAACCACCAAGCTTCAACATGCACAAAAGTATCGTGAAGTTGGACTTCTAGTTGATTGGATATTCTTCTGCCGCTGTTCATAGCACTGAATACTCTGAAAGGTGACAGTCGGACAATTTCAACTTTGGCGTTGACTGGTCCGATTTTCTTTTGTCCCTGTGCTTGGAAAACATGCTTGGATCATTGCTTCAAAGCTTGTCAAAAAGTTGTAGAGCCTCGTGATCATGTACTTCAGTTTTGTCTGTTCTTTTTCGATAAGGAACAAGCAAAGAAGATGCTGAGAAAGCATACATTGCGAAAGTTGAAGAACTCAAGGGTAAATATGGAATGAAAAGTTAATGCACTGCCATCAAAGAACAGTCCAGCCATACCTGAGGAACAATTTAATTTACGTTCTAAACGTTTGGGACGTCAGTAATCAGCTCGCACTCACGTCCTGTTGAAGAGACATTCCTTTTTATGATTCGGATAAACCTTGTGATTATAACTACTTAAGAATTATATCATCGCCTTCGCCAGATACCAAGCATAATATTGAAGCTTATTTTCCAATTTTTGATTGCGTTGAATACGTCTGATATTGATTCTTTGTGATTTTTACTAGATTATTTGTGCTATATATTCTGTTATCTTTACTAACTGTTACCTTGACTGAAAAGCAGGCAGTTTAAATCGTTTTGATAAGCTGAACCCGGTTGTCCAAAAGGCGATTAGGTTAATCGAGGATTAATGAAAACTTTGTGGATGAAATATTCCTAATGTAGGAAAGGATTTGTCAACTTCCTTGTTCAGATATCATACAGGTGTTCTCCGAGAAAGTTTGAACTGAAATCACTGAACAGAACAAGCCAAACGAAAGAGCCGATTAAATTTTAACCCAGGATTGGCGGTAACCGTCCTCTGAACAACTGAGTCCTAGTTAATTCTTAACCAGCAGTCGTACTCATGCGCCTCTATCTCTCTGTGACGAGTCTCCCTTCCCTGCTACGGAGGACTTGTCACAGGGAGAATGTGGCAGAGAAGGAGTTAATGACTGAATTTTGTTCTTTGTTCTTGCTTTGTTGATTCATTTGTTCTTTCATTTGTTCTTTCATTTGTTCTTTTGTTGTTGTGTTCTTTTGTCATTGGACACTGGGCGTTAAATGAATTTATGAAATAAAAACAGTATCAGGTTCTGGGCTTCCTCTCCTCAGGACCTGTCGGTGGGGGTGGGCACATGCGCGCTGTACACGAGGTCATGCGGGCTCCCAGCGTTAGGGCTCACTTGCTACTGGACACCGTGCAGGAAACGTAGCTAGTCCAGTTAGTTGATAGGTTCGAAACGCCATTGGGCAGAGTTCGTGCCTCGAATCCCTTCTCCACCTCAGCTGGAGGTGGCATTGGAGAAGGTAATATCAAGCTGTTTGGAGAGTTACTTTAATTTCGAAAATTTTCAGACGAATTTACTTTCGGACAAAAAAACTATCTGAAAATTTTTCCGTCCGAACAAAAACACAGTTCGAACATTTTACCGATCGATCATCTTTGATTATTTACATTTACGTTAAGCCTTGTTTCCATATAGCTTTTTGCTTCAGCGTCTGGACCTTGTTGTCAACAACACCGCCAAACAATTCTTAAAGCGAAAATTTGAAGAATGGTACGCAGAAAAATTTGCGGCGCAAGTTCAACAAGGCAACGAGCTTCGTGAAGTAAAAATTGATGCCAGGATGTCGAGAATGAAACTAATACATTGGCAGTTGGTTGTTTGCCTTTACAATCTTCTGAAGAATAATGCACATGGAATCAAAAAAGCTTTGAGCTAGCAGGCATTACATATTGCCTTCACAGTGACATTGAACCCGAAGTCCATTCAGCGATCTCGACTTTGATTAAGTAACAATTTCACTGCGAGTTTTGAAATTTGTTTGAGCATGATCAAAGATAAAATGTAAAGCCGCGGAAGTTTTACTTTCGTTCACCGTTCACTTTGTTTTGTTCTTATTTTTCATCAAACTATATCGTGCCATTTTTTGCGTAACTAGTACTTGCGTTTAAACTGAACACTTCAACCTAAACTGTATTCAATAAATTTGACATTATTCATCCGTTGTATCGTCTCAAATTGTAAGGTCCGAAATTTCAAAGAAAAAACGTCTGAAATGTGCCAAAAAATAGTCTAAAGATTTGTCGTCCGACGTTTATCGCCCGAAAAATATTCCAAAATTTTCGTCGTTAAAGTAGGCTCGCCTGAGGCTGATTTACGTTTGAGACTGCTCCCATCTTGATGGATCTCTTGTTCCTGTAAACTGTTCCGCAGCTACTAGCACAAACTGTTTCCGATAGCCCTACACCGTTCAAAGAGAACCAATTGGCCGAACTGCTGCAGCCGTCATGTTCTGTTAAGGCCCATTTACACTGGCGATTTTGCCGCGATTTTTTACATCCTAACGCATGTGATCGAATGGATTCACTCGCGAAAGTGTTGGGCTACTTGTGCAACTCAACTCTTTCGCGAGTGAGTCCAGTCAATTGCATGCGTCAGGATGAAGTAAATCGCAGCAAAAATCGCTAGTGTAAACGGGCCTTTGGGTTGCATCTCACGCTGGGTATAGCCAAGAGGTTGCGTTGGGTTTGGGTCGCTTAACCGGTATTTGCGTGATTGTTAATGGATTTTTTCGCACAGCCACTGCGCGAAGTGCTGGTTCACGATTTGAGAAACTTCACTCACACGATGGGACTGTATTTTGACACATATATTTA
>JBAHVQ010205757.1:0-12629 GCA_036872915.1 Nanipora kamurai
TGGTAGAGCGTCGGACTAGTAAACCGAAGGTCGCGGGTTCGAATCCCTGCCGGGCCAAGTAGAGTTTTCTCTACTTGACCGGTATGGTTCGTCACTCGGAGTAACATCTAACATCAGTACACAATATTGTTTAAAAAATTGCTTATTGTTATGAGAATAATCATTACAAATTTAGGGTGTAGGCAATTACTTTTTCAAAGATTTTTCTGAAATAGGCTAACCTTTAGTTTACACAATATTAAATTAGGAACAAATTTAAATCAGAATTACAGAATATTTATTCAGTATACATCAAACAAGTTACAACAATTAATACAAGTGCTTCCCAAATTGATTTAGTTTAACATTATTCAATGAACACAATAATCCACTGAATTTAGTTAATATACAAAAGTCTTGTTTGATCTAAGATGTCCCTTTAAAATGCTATAAAGAAAATAAAAGAAGATACTATAAAGGAGCTTAACTCCACTGGACCTAATTAATGTCCAGGTTTCTTTCAAGTTCAAGAGTATATGCATCATTCATGTATTATAAAAATTAAAACAAATCACGATCACGCTTCTGAATAAGTTATCAATACATGTCTATAAACTTAAGAGATGCCTTGGTGGCACAATTACGGAATGGACACACACGTTTACGTCCTTCCACTGTTAATCCTATAAATCGGCAAGTGGAAAGGCTTTGCCGAAGGGTTAAGGGGGTCCACTACCAAAAAAGTTCAATTTTATAAAAAATCAATATTTTGTCAAAATTTTTAGATGCTTTCGAAAACCTTTCTAGATACTACCTGTATCATTTTGTATCAAAAATCGCTTTCTGTAGCCAAGAAAACCGTTCATATTGTTAAGCTAATATCCAAATTTGGACAAAGAAACGCACGCAATAACAATTGTTAATGGATATTAAACAATTGGCCTTACCCTAGGGAATCATCTTATTAAAATCTTTTAAGATCGTTTAATATGTTTTTCTTGCTTTCTGAAAATAGCGCGATTACTGATATTTCGTGCAGGATATCTAAACAAATATTACAGATACAATTACCAAACTTTCAGATCTTATAGTTCATACATTAGTCTAGATGAACCTAAAGGAATCGCATTTGTTTCAAATTTCTCAAAGTTATCGTCGTTTTAGTTTCACACTTTCGGCATTCAAACCGAAAAATTTAGGTAAAAGGAATAGAGTATAACGTACCAAAGAGATTTTAGGTTCACCTTCTCAACATTATTATGGGTCATAGATTACAGGTTATTCTAGTCTTCTGTCATGATTCGTTGACAAGTTATCACGTTTATAAATTGACCTTATTTTTTTCCTTTCGGGGTGGTGATTCCTAGTTACTATGACAACAATTTTCAAAATAACCTTAAATTTTAGTTTAGCAAACATCACCAACATCTTAGTATAGATGGCTTTTAATTTCACTGAAAGTATCGCAAAAAATTTTTTTGGTAGTGGACCCCCTTAAGAAAACATAACGCGGACGTCAAGGACGACGCGGCCCTACAATAAGATTTCTGTTCCAAAACATGAACAATTTGTAGTCCCTTGAGTATTTCTCGTGTCGTCCTTGCTCCACACAAGGCACGACGAAGACAAAAGTCCGACGCTGCCGGGAGAGAGTTAGTTTTTTAGTTCTTAGACTCCGTAATGGCTCGGAAGCAACGCATGCGGATCTGGGGTACGCTTTAGGACCCCCAAAAATGTTGCCATTTTTTAACGCGATTTCATGGCATTTCGTGTATTTTGGTGATGGTTAAGCACCATAACATTAACTCTTTCTCGTCCGAGGACTTTCCCCTAGATGAGTAAAATCGTCTGGCGTTAGCCAGAGTTAAATATTAAAATCTCCATAGGTCACTGAGGACCTACACGGACGGGAAGGAGTTAAGCATTTTTGAAACCCTACAAGACCCTCCAACATAATGCAATTAAAGCAAGAAAAAGGAAAAAAAAGCACAGCACACATACCGCTGTTATTAAATATGAAATTCTGACCTCAAGTTATCTGTGATATGCTATCAAAATACGAAAATTCATCAGACCACTATTTGGCGTTTGCACATAGAGAACTCAAACAGAGTATACAAATATGTATTCTGTACTTTTCTATTCCATGTAGTTAACTCAATGTTTAAAATTCCCGCACTACCTTTGCATCATTCTGTATTGCCTTACTATTCAATTCAAATCTATTTTTTCATTCGCGGTAAAGTGCTGTTTTCGGCGGCGAGGAACCGAATGTGATTTCCAGATAGTCCGCTTTCGCGCTTCCGCGAAACTGAATATTCAAACAATCAGAATACGCAGTTCGTGATTTTTTTTTGTTTTTGTCCTCGAATTTTTCCTCGGTCGCCATCTTCCTGTCAACCGTCCCCATCTAACATGTATATTTTGTTCCTGCTGTCTGAAACATTGTGTAAACTCCAAAATCAACGATGTGCACTTATTTTTTCGAAAAAAGGCAACTGTGTTTAAGCTAAGGAAGAAACGAACATAATCGGAAAAACAGTATCCAGAAACCTCGAGTCAAATCAAGATGAAATAGTGAATCAGTGATACTGAATGCTGAACACTGTGAGAGCTTAGTATATATCAGACGAGCAGTGAACGTTCGTTAACTCGTTATCTCAGAAAAACGATTTCTGAGCCCTAGACGTGAATCGAGCCCGTAACCTTCTGATAACTGGTGAGGTGCTCTAACCATTAAGCTACCAAGAATCAGATGGTGAGATAACGAGGTTGACAAACCTTCGCTGGTCGTCTGATATATACCAACCTCCCACATGGATCAAAAGTAGTGTTTAGCATTCAGTGTTTCCATCATTGTCATATCGTGGCTTCCGCTTAGGCAGCCCATATGACAAACCTGCACCTTAGCTCACCATCTAACACTGGTCATCAGAAGGCTGTGCGGGTTCGACTCCTGTCTAGGGCTCAGAAATCGTGTTTCTGAGATAATGAGCTTGAGGAGTGAACCAGTGATATTGAAAAAAGTCAAAATATCACTGATCCATTCTTTCGTCTTGATTTGACTCGAATCTTGAGTTTTGAAGATGCTGTAAAACTAGTTCAGCTCGTAGCTTAAAACCCTGGTACTGGGTTTTAAGCTACGAGCTAAGCTAGTTTCGAGGACCCTTGATGGCGGCAAAAATTCACTGAATTTGTGATATCTCCACTAAAATTTTCTTTACAGAATAGTCGTACGTATACTTTACCATAGTAGCCATGAACAATCTGAACTTACTGAGTAATCACTTGTGTACTTTCTTATAGTAGCACTATTCAAATGACTTTCAACAATACAACATAACGTTACTGATGGTGAAAATTATCGAGTTTTTAAGGCTTTTTTGACACGTTAGTGTGACGTCAACTCATTACGTCATCAAACGAAATACTTTGCCTACACATTCCGCGTATGCAATATTTGGCTTATTCCTTAAATCGGTAATCTGATCCGTTCCTTAAGTACGTTAGCAAGTAAAATGACCTGTAGCAACTTAAGCATAGCAAAGGATCATACCTGTCAACCCTCGAGGATCGGACGAGAAACTGCCGGAATTCTTTTTTGTTGCTCGTTCTCCCGAATGCTTGCGATATTTTTCCGGAGTTTTCTACTCATAGCACACTCTTACAAGTACCCGCAACTTTTAAAAATCAATCGAAAAATTTTCTAACTTATTGTGCTTAAATATTATGATTTCCATGCAGGAAGAGTCGGAAGTTGGTCTCTCAATCCTGAGGGCTCGTAAACACGTAAGCTCCAGAAGTTGAGTTACGTACAAATTATAACAGACTTGGTAGGAATGGGTTAAACTCTAGTTCTCATGGTTGTACTCGTAGTAAAACACTTGCATTGCATGATTTGAATTATGACAACCGAAACTTTTGGTTGGGACGACTGCGAATGGGTTCCAATAACAGAACTTTAGTCCATCCCTGCAACACTGACGCGCAAAAGCAAAACACGAATGTTCCTAAATGGTTGAAAACCTGTCGTGCAATCGCTGCCGCTACCATGAGAACCAGGCTTCGCATAGCTGACGCCTAATGACGTAATCTACGATCCTCGTCCCACAACCTTCCTGTCCAGGTAGGAAAGCTTCAAGGGCCTGGGGATAGGGATGGTAATCTCACTGATTTTTCTCCACAATCACCGGGAGTTTGGTTCCCATAGGTTGACAGGCGTGAACGAAATACGTCCGAATATTCTTAAAAGAGTTCGTATCGTCCATTGTTAAATTGGTCACGGGAAATTATCTAAGGCAGGCCGAGGAGGCCTGCTAAAACGCCCGAGTGAGAACTTTGTTTAGTGCACTTATCGTTCAGCATCTTAGGGACCAGCCATAAAGTATTTACGAGAGGGGGTGGAGGATAAATGATACATTTTGGTAAATATTTTCGTACCCACCCAAAACTGCCAGGAAAAAAATTAATACCCTCCTAGCAGTGTTTATCAATATGGTTATACCCCCCTTTGCTGTATTTACGGATTCATATGGTGCACTTGTATCCTTGCACTAGATACAAATCCTATTATTCGTGCCCCCCCCAAGAGAAATAGAAATTTTCATGCCCCTCCAAACGTACTGAATGTTTTTACATACCCCCTTAAATATCCCCCACCCCTCTACTAAATATATTATGACCGGTCCCTTATTTTTTTCTTTTCAGCAGTATTTTGATATCAAGTCGTCTCTACCGACAGCAGGATGGGTAAACGCGTTAGCCAAAGCCCCGTAATTTGCCTTCAAAACTTTGGTGTGCTGCCACTTGGTTAGCATTTGGTAGCATTTCTCGTAGACTGTATTGTGATCTAAATCGATGGAATCCAAATCAGCGTCGGACAATCCTAGAGCTCGTCCAAACTGCAACCACACTTTTGTAGTATCAAAAGCAATTTTTCCGATATCCTCTCTTGTAACAGGTAACGTTGGGCTCTTACTCCCTAGAAAATAATCGTTCATATAATTCGCCAATTGGCAGGGGATTTTGTGAGGCATTTTTAAAATTTCATTACCTAAAATAATAATAATAATGATAATAATCATAATCATAATCATAATAATAATAATTTTTTTATCGTAGGGCAAATTCATTCTGCCCTGCGATATCTCAGTGATGACAACGGAGGAGGGACCCTTCCTTTAAGCGATGACGTCATGAGGCAACTCAAGGAAAAGCACCCTGACGCACAGGAAGCCCGCCTAGGATCCTTACTCTTCGGACCGATTGAAGACGTCCCGGACACAATGTTTCAGAAAATTGACGGTGAAATGGTTCGAGACGCTGCACTCAAGACCAAGGACTCAGGGGGTCCCTCCGGAGTAGATGCTAATGGCTTTAGGAGACTGCTTGCCTGTAAATCCTTCAAGAGGTCAGGCACAGATCTCTGTAACGCTATCGCTGTAATGGCCAGAAGATTATGTACGGAGTACGTTGATCCCAGCAGTATCGAGGCATTATTATCTAATCGCCTAGCGGAACAAAAAGGACATAGGTCGCTGGTATGGCATACCACAGTACCATGTGAAGACAGGACAAATATGTTTGACCTCAAAAGTGCTCCTAAATTGCCCGAAATGGCGTTTTAGATGTTTAATAATTCAAAACGTTTCCGGGGGCATGATGCCGGTCTCCGTAGAGTACTTTTTCACAACATTTGCAGTTAAATTGAGGAACGAATTTAAAATGACGGATAGTGACATTTCCGATGTTGTAATCGTATCTCAAACAAACAAGAAAAATATGCATAAAACGTCCAGGGTAATGAAATGGAAATGTTAAATAAGTCCTTAAGAATGTTAAATAATAATGAGCAATGGAATTAATACTGCGTCTTAAATAATGGAGCATTCTGATTGCTGACTGTTGGAAACCTCACCCGATTGAAATATTTTTTAAAATTTTTCTTTTCTCAAATGCCTCAGATGTGCTACGATGAAGATTTGCACTAAAGTATTATTCAAAGGAACAAGACTTGTGACGAAGGTGAATAGAATTACGAAACCGGCAAAATAAACAAAAAAAAGGAAAAGAAAGGAGTTCGGCTATTTCATTGCTGACCAACTACCAGAAATTAAATACAAAACAAAAGACAGAGTACGACTTGCAAACCTGGTACAACTTCTATGAAATTGAAAAATAGAAAGAGTGGAGAAAAGTATAAGACATAGTTTTCCTCCAACTAAACCTTCTGCTTTGTTCATTTTAAGAGACGTAAATGTATACGAATATCTTACGTCTTTTCAACGAAAAAGAGACAACACGGATTGTCTAACTAGTACGATTTTTTCCCTCGAACTTCCAGGTCACGTACGATTAGTCGTGTCGTATAGATAACTCAACCGTAAGTCGCTGCGATGAGGCAAGCAAGTCCTATACGACGGTAGTAGTCTAAATCGAACCGTGTATAGATAGACCTTAACACCAGGCTCAGGCATTTCCAACATCGCTGCCGTCATATTCTGAGCCTACTCTTCCATAATTCTTATGCTCCGCTTTGAAAAATAGTACTACTGCCGAAAAAGTTGGAATAATTCAGTATCGACTATATTCAAAATACCGAGAGCAACAAAACTTTTTCATGAAACGAGCTAATAAATAGGCCAAATTTTATTTAATTCATTCTAAACTCGGGTTGTGTCTTAGAGTGTTGACTACCTGAGTCCAAGTCGACGTCCGAGTCCTGCCCAGACGAGTTTAAATTTGGCCTAGGCGAGTGCAAGTTATGAACTCGAGGGTGCACTAGGGCATATAGCGTTGAAACAGGTTACTAACGTTTTTATCGTTAAGATATTTATTCTGAAGTTGTCGGGCGGTTGTGATATTCAGGTATTCTTATTGTTGTTGTTGTTATTACTATTATTATTATTATTATTATTATTATTATTATTATTATTATTATTATTATTATTATTATTATTGTCTGAAATAGTTAAATATTGAAGACGTTCCATGAGCTATTTTGTTCACAAAAAATTCTAAGCCCTAGACGGCAACCCAACCCGCAACATTTTGATCGTCGGTCTTCAAAATGTATCTCTACTCTGAGCTAGAAAATTTCCGTAAATACTTCGGACATAACAAACATTCGTGGCATTTTCAAGTACTGGCGGATTCTCTCACCAGTGTGAATTCGAATAACTTCAAATGTAACCACTGCCAACTGAGTCTCATCAGCCCAATGGCGTGGGTGTCTCATCGGCAATCAGACCGCAGTACGGGCTAGATTCCCGCCGAGGGCTCTAAAATTTTACGGAGCAAAAGAGCTCAATGACAATCTTATATATTATTACCATTACTATTTAAACATATATCTAACCCTTTTTTGGCCACGGTTGCCATGAGGCAACTTGTTAATTTTATTCTCGCTAATGCCAGACGATTTTACTGGTCAAGGGAAACCTCCTAAAAGCCCAAACAATAAGGGGTTAACCACCATGGCCATTCATTAGAATAGTTTTCAAAAACCGTGTGATACACAATTTCAAAATCCAAGTAAATTAAGTTTCTATTTAAGTATCATCATAATTACCACAAATAACCAGTGACAACTTAACATATTATAACATTTTCCAGTTAAGTTAAAAAATGCATCCATTTAAAAGTTTATAAATTATCAAAATACGTGTCTGAAGGTCTGCGACACTTCAACTTTTACCATTTTTATCGAACGTGGCATTTCTTTGCTGACCAATCCAAATTAAGCTATATAACTATTATGATTAACTCTCAATCTCAGCTCATTTCACGAAAAAAGACAAATATTAATGCTTTCAACAATTTAAGTCTAAGTACAATTTGTTATTGTGAATTTCGAAAAAATAAGTCTTGGAATTAATCACAAGATCGTACAAAATCGTACGCGTAATATAAACAAATCGGTCATCTACTTTATCGTCAGTTAATTTCATACTCACTCGTATGAGTTCAACATTAATGGCCTGCGTGTTCGGTGTATTACATTCTTAAAAGAGAAGGAAAAACTACAGCAGTTTGAATGGTCTGTTAAAGCAGGTTTTTAGTATTCCAAGATTACTGCAATGTGATTGGTTTCCAGGTCAATATAACTTGCACGCAATTGATTCCTTGGTTACTAAGTTAATGAAAAACCCCTTGGCAATAAACATGTAGCTCAAAATTAGCACAGTTCTTGCACGTATTTAGTATGAGGTACTGCAATGGATCTAAATATAGAACAGAAATATAGCCTTACCCATTGTGCATGGCATACCACTTTCTACTTGTCCAGGAACTCCAGGCAAAGAAATGGATGTTGATTTCGTGTCTACAATAACAGTTGATTAATTCGAGTGACAAACAGGAGTACATGACTAGAATAATCGTAACTCTCACTTGATCAGCCTGACCAAAACTTCCTAAATAAGTTCTTCCTAAAATGTTGAGGGGAAACTGAAATCTCTTCCCACATCTCAATAACACGATAAAAATACTTACATTTGCCCGTATTAAGATGGTTTAATATTTCAGAAATAAGAACTCCCTTATTCCAGTTTGTATACGGTGGTAATGTGACTCCCTTACAATGAAGTGCAATAAGAACATATTTAGATCCGTCAGCAACGAACACAGGGGAGCCAGACGAGCCTCGTAACGTATCGGCGTAGTATTCTATGAAAGGCGGAATAATATTTTTGATCTTTTCTGTACTAAAATGCTTTTCCATTCCACTTGGATGTTGAATTATATACACTGAATCTCCGACATTGGGAACATTTCGTGGTTGAGCCAATATTGGCTTGATCCCTAAGGAGCTCATTTCTTTTTCGCTCACGCGAATCAAGGCATAGTCAAGTTCCTGAAATGCAATGAAACAAATATCGATGGAGTTCTCCTCGCACAAAAATACACAACTTATTCATCGCTGTTGACAGTATTGTGTAGCCTCTTGTTAATATTGTTATGCTTCACCTTATCGCACGGACAATGCTGCGGTGGAACCCGTAAACAATTAATGTTGTCCTGGATCCCGTAAACAGTGTTGTGCAGCACCTTGTGAACTATGTTGTACTGCACCCTGTGAACAATGTTGTACTGCACCCCGTGGAATATGTTGTGCTGCACACCGTGAACAATGTTGTACTACAAGTTGTAAACAATGTTGTACTGCTCCCTGTGAACAATGTTGTACTGCACCCTGTGGAATATGTTGCGCTGCACCCTGTGAACAATGTTGTCGTGTACCCTGAAACATTGTTGAGCTGCACCCCTGAACGATGTTGTAAACAATGTCGCGCTGCACTAGGTCAACAATACCGTGCTGTACTCCAGCAACACTGTGCCGTAGTTCTTGAACATTGTCGTCCTGGACCTCGTAAACAATATTGTTGTTCTGGATCCCGTAAACAATGCTGCACGCCATGAACAATGTTGTGCTGCAGGTCGGGGCTAACATTGTGCTGTACCTCATGAAGAATGTCATGTGTCACCCTGTGAATGTTGTGCTGCACGCCGTGACCAACACTGTGCTATAGCCTGTGAAAAATGTCGTATTTTATCGCGTGAATAATGTTGTACTGCATCTTGTAAACAATATTCCGCTACATCGCGAGAGCAATGCTGTTCAGCTGCCCGTGAATAATGATGTGCTGAGCGCAGGGAACAATGTTGTACCACTCTCCGCAAAAAATGTTGTGCAGCCTCGTGTGAATAACGTTGTGCTGCACCCTGGTACTAAATTTAGGTGTGTCCTTACGAGGAATCACGTTGCACGTACATGTTGCAGCGACAAATATCTAGGGGGACATGTAACAGGAAAAGTTCCACAAACGCATACAAATCTAGCGGCGATATATACGACGTTCAAACCGTTGACCTTCATGGGAAATGTCGTGGGGTCAAAATACTGTACGGACGCTAGGTCTCGTCGTGTGTACGGTTGTGCATCGAGTCCCTGAGACAAAAAATACGTGAGTCAATTAGTGACAACGTTCAAAATGATTTGAGCTCGTACATCACGAAAAAAAGGCACTGGTGTTGCTTTAATTGGCGTACCTGGGATAGAAAGCAAAGACAGTTTGTTCTGTTGAAGATGCTACTCGACGATGAATTAAGATCCTGGGATGCTGGACAAGAAAGTCTGGCGCGTAAAAGGTAACTTAACCGAGACGCATAACAAACAAACTTCAAGCAGTTGGCAAATGACGACACGCCTGGTTTCGGTATCACCGAAACTCTTCCAATCCACAGGGGTTGTTCATTCGAAGGGACTTGTCACTGCAACATATGCCTGGCAGATTCTCCCCGGCAACTTTTATGTGTATGTATACGCCGTGGTTCTTTAGCTGCCACGTTTCTCTGCCACGCCACCCCTAATCAGTAATGTGTACAGCACACTATGAATTTCTCACTGCTACACGTTGCGAGAACAATGTTGTGTCGCACCCTGTGAAATTTAATCCCGCTAAATAATAAACACTTCTTCAACTATTTGTCGAAGAACCGAATTAACAAACTTAGCAATAATAATATACGGTAGCTGTTCCATCAGTGCATTTCCTCCGTGCCTAAGCAGTCGTAAATAACCATTGCTGTGTCATCATTAATGAACATCAATGTAAATACAACGATGGAAAATACTGTATGGTGGTTGGTGCCTCTGCGTTGTTCATCCATGATAATGTGGCTTTACAACCAACCTTGTTTTGACAACTGTTGACATTTATTGGTGTTCGAAAAAAGGCACTGCCGGACTTCAAGTCCGGTGTGAAGTTTTAATTTGTAACTTTCCGAATTTGTTTTTCTTCTAAAAAATCTTAGCATACATCTATTCGTTAAAATCGCAATCCTCACCACTTGGACAGCTTAAATGTTGCTTTGATAAAATTTGCTTTGACTTGAAGAGAGCATAACAGATTAGTGCTGCCTATAATTAAAAGATCGTCACCACAGTTTTCATCGCACTATCCATTTAATAGCCTGGAGGCAGTTCCAAAAAATAACACGTTCGATGGACATTTTGAGTAGAAGCAGGAAACACGGCGAAAAATTTTCGTCTTTAAGATTATTGCTGTCTCCAGCTTAAATTTTACCCTTTAAGGCAGTTAAGAGAGGTCTTCTCCAGACCCTTGCTTTTGTAACAGGAAAACAAGGCTAAACGAACGATTCCTTCTAAAAGTCATAAAAACGTACCTCAAACCGCGTAAAAGCTGGTACAATTATATATGGCATGAATCTGTACAACTCCTAGATAAATAAAAGGTAAAATTCATGCACGACGGTGTTTCATTCGAATGGTTCCGAACATTGATTTTATTATACTATTAATATATTAATGTCACATATTTTCAAAATTTTTTCCTTCTTCTTCCGATTTTCTTCTTATTCCGACTGTGGGCTCTCTAGCATGCAGCAAGACTCAACTGTCTGCTTCTTCACAGTCAGATTTTAGTTCAGACTGCAGTTCGCTATTGCTGATAGTTGTGTAGAAAAAAAAGGTGCAAGATTTCGTCGTATCTGTCCCACCTATCTGTCCCAGCTAGCAATTCTTTGTTTACGACTTCCAACATTTCTTTTAATTCCTTTGGCTTTTCCTCCTTTTCTTATTATGGCAGTTTCCTTTTGAAGAAGTTGCCTAGATATCGACAGAAGGGAATATCAACGTTATCCCTTGTGCATCTATCTGAAAAATGCGATACAGCACACTAGTGGAAATGTTGTTATTCGTGAACAAAGAAATAACAGCTGAGACAGAATCGTTGTT
This sequence comes from Nanipora kamurai, assembly GCA_036872915.1. Lineage (NCBI taxonomy): Eukaryota > Metazoa > Cnidaria > Anthozoa > Scleralcyonacea > Helioporidae > Nanipora > Nanipora kamurai. Next base: position 11,738 of record JBAHVQ010205757.1, read on the forward strand.
CTCGACGAAAACAAAGCACTTTTAATTTTTTTTTGTTACACAACTTTCTTAGACAATTAGGTCTTGGGCATGCTAGAGACGCCACAATCAGAGGAAGTCAGCAGGCAAATGTGATATCCTCGACACTAATGTTTTTCTGCTTCTGACGACAAGTACACTCCATCTTTGTCAAGTTGGGTGAATGTTTTCTGGGACTTCAAGGAAAACGCGCTATGTTCCTGTACATCGTATCCAGATCATATCGGTTAGAACGTCCCAACTGGACCGCGTACTTTCTACTGTTGAAGCCTTTGTGTATCACCTCTGTAACTCAGGTTTAGATAAACTACTAGCTCATACACCTGGGGTGGATTGCCTGGATAGACGAGCAACAAAAAGTTGAGACACTCTCCCTCCACACAAAAAAATGCACTCACTCACACATCAGGTGTGCGCATCTGCAGACTCTTATGTGGAGAACACTAGAGCTGCGCCTTATTTTTGCAAGTCCAGAAGGGAATGGATGGCAATACGAAAAAGGCGTTTTAAAGCCCAAGCTAACGACCGTAGAACAAATCCCGGCTGCTTGTTCACAGTCAGCATTGTGCGCCTGTCTCCAAAGCCTGAAAATATGGTGATATTTGTAGAAACAAAACCCTGGATGAATAGAACGTTTACGTCTAAGGAAAAAATTTAGAAAATATGTGACATTATTACATTGATAGTATAATAAAAACAATGTTCGGAGCCACTTGAATGAAATACAATCAAGCATAAATTTTAGCTCAATATTGCAGAATATACTTTATGGTAAGAACCTATATACTCTCCATATTACTCGACTTTGTGATAGGTTTTTATCGTTGTGACAAAAACTATCGTAAACAAAATCGTACGGCTAGAGTGCTCAATG